>BGPR01003058.1:64786-89300 GCA_013235015.1 Araneus ventricosus | reverse complement strand
TGTGCTAACGCAAGCAATGAGGTGCAACAGTCAGGTTCTTGCTTTCGCGGCTTGACACCGTTTCAAGAGTGTGCTAACGCAAGCAATGAGGTGCAGCAGTCTTGCTTTCGCGAATTGACACCGTTTTAAGTGTGCTAATGCAAGTAATGAGGCGCAGCAGTCAAGGTCTTGCTTTCGCGAATTGACACCGTTTTAAGAGTGTTCTGACGCAAGCAATGAGGCGCAGCAGTCAAGGTCTTGATTCGATGACTTAGTGCCAAGAGTGTGTACCAACCTCTAGATTTTTAACAAAAAGATATAATATTAAAGATATTATGTCATAACTTTTTAAGACAAATTTTTAAAAAAACTACCTAATTGTGTCTGTGGTTGTTGTAGAATCCTGCATGTCTTCCAAATTAGCAAGATTTTGTCCCAAAGGTTGAGTAGAATGAAGCATGTTCAGCAAATTAGCAAGATATTGTTCCAAAGCTTGAATAAGAATTGGAATTGGAATTTCCGTCACAATCTCGCCTTGAAATTCTGGATCGTTCAGACTAGAACAAAAACCCAAACACGAATTTTCTTCACGAAAAGTTATCAATTAGGTTCATAATTCAAGCAAGCAATTAGTTATGAAAAAAACAATCAAATGAACTTCGAAAATGCATGCTAAACATAAAAATATTTATTTCATCGTAACTTTTCCCACCTTTCCAAGTTCATGATATCGAAAACTTCATAAAAAGTCTACAATTTGATTTTTGAGACAAAAATTATCTTTAGAAGGAAAAAAAAACATTCTTCATGTTACTACACAGATTATTCTTTTATCTTTACTGTTAATATGAAGAGTAAAAGAGAAAATCTTTTAATCGTTGAAAAATCGGACCTTGAAATTTTGATGAATGCACAAACAGTTTTGGAATTATGTCCCTGTGTCTTCGTGGTCGTGTATGATTACAAATGACTGAAAAACAGAATAAACCAGACAGTTGAAAATTTCCATGCAATCATTGCATCAAAAATTGGGAGAATGTCAGTCTGTGTATGTCAACACGATAACTCTGATATGCAAGGATTTAGATAAATGAAATTTATCATTTAGACTCCAAAATTATAGATATCTGTCATTTATGGGTCAAATCTAGACATACTGTATCTCTGCCTATCCACGCATGTGTAAACGCGATAAGTCATAATCGGAACGAGTTAAGTAGATGGAATTCAGTATGTGAGCCTTAAGTAAAATCTGTGGATTGTGACAAATTTTGAAACAGATTGTGCCAAAGAGGGAAGAGGTGCTGTTCCAAAATCCTCTTCGATATCCGAAAAACTGATTATAAAATGAGTCATATTGAGGGAAGAAACGATATTTTTCTGTTGGCGGGACTTTTAAAAAAACATGCCAAATCTTTATGTTAAATCGACACATACTAAAGATAATTTTTATTCCGGCGATGCATCGCCAAATCTTAGCAATCTCTCTTGAGAATTTGGCGGGATTTGTAGGAGTTCCGTTAACGGGAATTAGGTACGCTTCTATCTCTAGAATTTGGCGATCCGAGCCAAATTCAAGAGACAGATTGGGTTGAAATCTAGAAGTTGTTACACATTCTTGAAACGTAGCCAAATCGCCAATTCTAGACTTTGACCACTGCACATCATTGGCGCCAAGTCGCCAACGCTAAAAGCGGGTAATACTTGCATTAGCTTTGGCGACTTGGCACCATTTTAAGAGTGTGTACCAACTTCTAGAGTTCAACCCAGAACGCCAATTATTAATTATCAATTTATTGCGATTTGTTGCTAGAATTTGTCAATTATTTCTGGGATTCCCTTAATAGGAAAACACCTTGCCGAATTTGGTTGAATCCTATTTTAATGTACGCAGTGATTCATATGGTAACCATATGGAACCCAAACAATCTAGACAACTTCTTACGCCTTTCAGTTCGATTGTTTACAAAATCTTTTTGTTGTTGAGTTGTATAACAACTGCACGAATCTTAAAAGGAATTAATTTTATGTATAATTAAAAGATAATAACCGATTAAAGATTACCAATCTTACAATTAAAGTTATGTTAAATCATGATAAAAACATAACGGCGTTATTTTCAAAGTGTACTTCGGGAAGAATAATGTTTTTTTCTTCCATTCGTTAATGAATAATGTTTGGAATTTGTTATAATTAAAATCGTCTGTTCAATCTTCCTGATTAAAGGAATTTTGGTACAGCTTTGATATACGGCATCACTGGCGATAATTTTGTTTTGGCGATTTTTTTTCAACAGCTTCACTATAGGACCCATTTGGCGATATTTTATTTTGGCGACTTAACGATACAATGTTCGGTTAGGCGACAGAAAGTCGCCAATACAAGATTATCGCCAGTGATGCCGCATATCAAAGCTGTTCCGGAATTTTATTAAAATGTTGATGTAATTTCTTATAATTAAAGTTATCTTGAACAATGATATTCAGGTTGAAATCTAGAAGTTGGTGCACACTCTTAAAACGCTGCCAAATCGCCAAAGCAATATGTTGAAAGCTGCATATCATTGGAGCCAAGTCGCCAAAGCTATATGCAGGTATTACGTGCATTAGCTTTGGCGACTTGGCGCCATTTTAAGAATGTGTACCAACTTCTAGATTTCAACCCAATGATATTCATATTACGGCATGCATAATAATATTCATATCCTTGCAACTTCTAGTTCTAAAAAGTATCTTACAGCCACAGGCACCTCAAGTTTTATTGTCTGCATTACACAAAACTGGCGCAGCAGGATTGAAGAAATTTCGTATATCAGAACTCATAGCAGACTAATTAATCGGGCAGATTGATGTTTACAAACCTGATTTCTTAGATTGAAATATCCTAACCAATAAAGCTTAAAAAAATAAACTCTCTAGTAAATTTTTTAAAAAAATAATTTGAAATTTAAGCATTTAATCTTTAACAAGCGCTTCATTTCTTTTGTTTACCTTAGAGGCTATCTTGCTTGGCGACTTGGCGTAATGAAGTGTGTACACTAAACTAGAATTTTACCTGAAATCTTTACGGAAACCCTTTTTTCTTTAATCTAGATCCCCAAATTCTATCTACCTTAGTGATTAATTTTGGTTCCAAAACGGAATTACGCCAATATTTCAGCTTGGTGACGATCGGGCTTTTGTTCAAATAAAGTACCATGCAAATGTTATTTAAGTTCACAAAGTAAAACCAGCAGATTGTTTGTATTCGTAATTTACATATATTTTTAAGTTGAGAATCAGACCCCCCACCCCATTTTCTCCCAACATAAATGTTATTTGCGTCTATTTTTTTATCCCCTTAGTTTAAGATTAGTGCATTGGATTTTTTTAAAATTCACTTTTTTTAATTTAATTTTTTTTTTAAATTTTACCAAAAAATAGTTTAGTTCGAGAAAAAAGAACTTACTCAGAGAACTCTCTTCTCTGGAAACACATTCTGAGATAATCGGTTCTTCTTATCCGTTTGTTATTCTTCTTAAGCAAAAATAAGTAGAAATGATATTTATTCTCTTTCCAGTTACTCTGTAGGTTAAAACACAATAAGACATAAATAGCGGTGACAATCTACATTAATTTAGTGGTTTAATTTCGATTAATAATATGCGTCAAGAATAAACTGAAGCAATTTTGCAATGAAACGAATTTATATTAATATCTGAGACCATATATTTAAGTAAATAAATTTGAAAATAAAGGAAGTTAAAGAATTTAAATTGAAAATTGTATGTGAAAGATTACTGTTTGTATACGTAAGAATATTTAATCTTCAATGTTGCCACTGCTATTGAATGAAAATAACATTAATATCTTAGATCATGCTAATTTTTTTTATCGTTTTAACTAGACGTTTTACACGCGGCTCCGCAAGCATTTATTTGTTCCCCTTAAACCGCAAAATACTCTTAAAGGTTGAATATAAAAACGCGAAAATATATGTGTGCGACATAATAGTGTTTTTGTTTTTCTTCCATCCATGCAGAATAGATAAATGAGAGCAGAACTGTGGATATGACAGCTATTCAAACCTAATTGATGACTATTAAAAAGGCATTCGATGTTGGGTCGAATTACACAGAACAGAACGCCGTCCCTTACCCCCGTACCCTTGACCAGATCGGTCACTGAACGGTTTGATGGGCAAGACACGGGAATTTTATTTAAGAAAAAGAAAAACAAAATAAACAGAAAGAAGGAAATATATACACTATGTACAGCACAGGCATTTTCACTTTTACACTATTAGTTCGCAAAAGTCTTCTTTTCTTTAGATGTTGAAATACCTTTCTTTCATTTGAAGGTGAAATGTCCGGTGATTGAGCTACTTAGTTCAGCTCGCTGGGATGTTGAAGGCTAGGGAGGCCGGAAAAGATCTCTGTTTTCGCTAATGAATTTGATAATCCCACGAATTTTCTGCCTGGAGACGAGGTTATTGGCGACCGTTTTCAGCCATTCTTGTTCGAAGTTTGGCGCTGGCTTCCTCATATGCCAAGACACTGTATGACCACTGATTGTAAAAATTATAATAACCATTTATTCTGTGTAATAGAATGTGCAAAGACTTCTTAACAACTGCAAATAAATTTTAAAAATGAATAAGAACCTTACATAACTATTCTAGAGCTTTCGGATAAACGACATTTTTAGTCTCGCAGTTTGGAGCATATATGTAAAGATTCCTTGGAGTTTCCACTCTAGAAAATACAACATATAATTGGCCATGGGAGAAACATGGAGTTTTTAGGTTGATACCCGCAACTTTAAGAGATTGACCATGAGCTTTATTTATCGTTATTGCCAAAGCAAGACGAACTGGAAATTGAAGGCTTTAAATTCAAATTACATATCACTTGGAATAAGAGAAATGCGGGGAATGAAAACGCTCTCTCCTTTATTATTGCCTACAAGAATAGTTGCTTGAATTACGCTGGCCATAAGCTTGCTGACACAAAGTCTTGTTCCAATGCATAATTTGGGTGGATCTAAATTCCTGAGTAGCGTGATGGACGAACCAACTTTTAGATTCAACATGTCTGGTGGCATTCCAAGTGGATTCAAAGATTTCAAAAGTTCTGTAGAATCGTATACAGCCTGCTCTTTATCCACTCTAATCGAACTAAAGAGAACAAGAAACAGAACGATAAGTGCAACCATGTGGAAAGTTAATCCTTTTAATTTATCAGAAGCTATATTGTTATTAAAAATCTCTTTTCTGTCGCTTACAATTTATTTAAGACTGATATAAAATCTAAAAGAAAGATTCTTGTAATTTTTTATTGAAGGTAAACATCTTGGTCTCAATAGCACCGGTAGTTTCTTTTCCCTTTTCCGTCACATTTTTAACCTCTCTTTCCACTCCTTGTACAGCTGCGGTGACAAAGACTGTCTTTGGGACAGCCACCACCTCCGGCTACCAGTACCTCAACATCGTCGTCGACACCTGTGAGATGCGTATCGGCATTCAGCATGTTCTGGAAGCTTTTATCTAACTTACAAGACGCCTTTGGTAACCAGCTTTCTGCCAAAAATACTGGTTGTGTTTAATTTGCATAAAATCTTGTACAGCTGCAGTAACAAAGACTGTCTTTGGGGCAGCCATCACCGTCGGCCACCAGTACCCCAACATCGTCGTCGGTACATGCGAGATGCGTATCGGCATTCAGCACGTTTTGGAAGCTTTTATTTAACTTAAAAGCCGCATTTGGTAACCAGCTTTTTGCCGAAAATATTGGTTTGAATGTTTAATTTGAATGAAATGTCTTATGCATAACGATATTCATGGTTCAACAAGGTATTTTAAAACTTGAAATTGGTATAGAAATTTAAGCAATATATGTATATTTTAACCTTGCATCTGTTTTGCTTTTCGTTTGCATGATCAGATCCATAAGTCTCAATCTCTTAAAAGAGTAACTATTAGCACCATTGGACATTTATTTGCACTTTTTCTCCCAGGCGCTATAACTTCAAGGTAATTTATTTCTCATGCAAAACATGCTCTGCATTCCAACATTAATTTTGTGCATTTCAATTTATATGCTTGCACTTTTAACACCATGTTAGCGAGTTTGATAAAAAATTAGAGAATGGCAAGTGAAATCAGTTTCACCATACTGGATTAATTTCCATTACACTTATTATTTTAGTGAGCTTGGTTTGGCACAAAAAATTGAATGAAATAATATCAAAAAATAAAAGACCCTCACGACATTGTCAAAAATGGCAAAATATCATCATTTCTTATTGATATAGCACCAAGAAAAACATGCTATTGAATATTTTAGGAAACATCGGGAAAAGTTTGAATAAAACTGCAACCATGAAAATTACTTTGGCAAATTATACACAAAAATAAATTGAAATTTAAATAATTGAAAAATTAAGTAAAAAGTTATAAGATAATTAAATTGGTATCACAAAAAGATAATTTTTGAATAAAAAGATGGTGTAAAAATCCTTTTGGTGTTATAATATTTCCAGCAATTATAGATAAAAAAAAACTTCAAATTTTTTGAAATTAATTCTGATTGAAATCTGTTAAAGCCATTGCCATATTCGTACCCTCCAAAATATATTTGTTCCAGAATTGGCAGCTCTAAGTCCAAAGATCTCTCCTATAGAGCACCAAATGTCACACAAACTCACTTTCGCTTTTATTATTCATAGAGATTGCCTTATCTTGTAGATTTCTAGGTGTCAGTCAAAACTTGAAATATGAACATCAAAAGTTCTTGGATTTATTCCATTGAAATTTAAGGATGTATGCTTTCATGGAACATTTGACCAATTTTAATTTTATGGCCATTTTTATTAATTAAAATGTGTAATAATAATATACTTACAGATATTACAGAGGTCTGTTGCGTCACAGTTGCCATAATTTTCATCTCACCACAGTTATGAATAAAGAATGTCCAAACAAAAATAAGCCTATCTTGGCTTTAAAATGGGAAGGTTGTCCAAGTAAAATAAACTGAAGTATGACTTTTCTTCGCTAGATGGCACGCAGTGGTTGTTGGTTTCATCAGCATGGAATTAATTCGTTTATTAAAATCAGCGGGATCCCCTCTACTTCTTCTTACACTGGCACAATATTGCGCGTTTTGTGATTTGTAGAATAAGAAAAAAAATCTTTTACACATTTTCCTCGTCTTCCTTTTGTATGATAGGTAGTTAAGTTTGATGCATAGCCCAGTTGGGTTTAGACTGCATACCCAACATCTGTTACCTAAATCGCTGTGTTTTTTAATTACTGAGTGAACTTACATGGAAAATATACAGACTGATAGATGAGAAACTTGTTCACGTATTTGGATCAAAACTTGGCACCTACCTGCAATTTTAATGACAAAACTAAACGCTAATTTCATTTTTGTAGCTCTTTTCGTTTTTGGTCGGGCAGAGAAGCAGATTTTCCAGAATTTGTCCAAAATTTAACAGAAATCTGCAATGTTGGAGTAAAATAACATACCAAATTTTATGCCTCTGGCTGTTTGACATTTTGAGCTATCACGTTCTCAAACAGACAGAGGAAGACATAATCCCAAAAATGGTGCTTTGGACCCACGGAAGACAAAATCTTTAGAGATTCATCAAAACTCTTCTGTACTCTCTAAATTACTTTTCTGCACCCATAATTTAAGCTTACTGTGCGAAGTTTGTGAATTTAGAATAATGCGAGAAGAATTTTTAATGCACTAAAAGTTACATTGATATCTGGTCCCAAATCTTTCCTTCGCCCCCTTTCTTGAAAATTCAATCAACACAGCATAATGTTTTCAAAAATAATTTTCTATATCTATATCGACGTCTACGTACTCATGTGAACGGCACCGACACAAATTTAAACGAAAGTCGTAATATGCTATTCACCATCTACCCTTATACCTTCTCCGTTTGCAATCACTGCGGCAGCCACGGCTTCGTGTCCATCAACACAGCATAATGTTTTCAAAAATTATTTTCTATATCTATATCGACGTCTACGTCTGTAAAAGATGGACTTATATGAACGGCACCGACACAAATTTAAACGAAAGGCGTAATATGCTATTCACCATCTACCCTATACCCTCTCAGTTTGCAATCACTGAGGCAGGCAGCCACGGCTTCGTGTCCATCAACACAGCATAATGTTTTCAAAAATCATTTTCTCTATCTATATCGACGTCTACGTCTGTAAGAGATAGACTCATGTGAACGGCACCGACGCAAATTTAAACGAAAGGCGTAATATGCTATTCACCATCTACCCTTATACCCTCTCCGTTTGCAATCACTACGGCAGCCACGGCTTCGTGTCCATCTTCATTTTTCTGAAATTCAAATCGATATTTAACATGATTTTAAAAATGACTACGTGCAGTTCA
This sequence comes from Araneus ventricosus, assembly GCA_013235015.1. NCBI lineage: Eukaryota > Metazoa > Arthropoda > Arachnida > Araneae > Araneidae > Araneus > Araneus ventricosus. The sequence continues at coordinate 80,914 of BGPR01003058.1, read as the reverse complement.
ACTTGCACGAAAGTGGCATACCTTGACTGTTCAGTAGAGATGTATGGTCACTGCTAAAACAAACTGATAGCACAGGTGCAGGTACAGCATCAAGGTTAAAATCTATTCAAATGTGGCCCTTGTATTTGTGGACAGCCCATTTGCTGACCAAACGATGCATTGAAGCAATTATGATTGGGTCTCCAAATCGGGTTAACCTACTGACGACAAATTACGACGCATTAAATTGGATTTAAGCCATGATCAGGATGTCCAGCATTTCTTATGAGATTCTAAGTCTCTCTTACTCGAGGGCAATTTCCATCTTAAGAAGTATTGTGGCATTGGAAAGTTAGCCAGACGCCTTTAATGCGTAACCGAACAATTTTCTTTTGAGTCGTTTGCTTTTCTAATAAAATTAGAACTTCAAAAATAAGTTAAAAATTATAAAAAATAAGCATTAATAAAACCCTAAAATAAAAAACAAAACAGAACGAAATATGCAATTAGAATGAATGCAAAATGGAAGAAAATTGTAAAAGAACCAAAATGGCGATTCTCCTCAGAGGCCACACGCCATTGTAGCTCTGAAGCAAGACAAAAATTTTCTGAATAAAGGAACGACCATTAGTCAAAATTATTCCTTTATGTGGCCTGAATTTTTGTTCAATGTTGTTTTTGTTGAATGTTGTTGTTTATTCAGAAAGTTTTTGTCCTGCTTCAGAGCTACAATGGCGTGTGGCCTCTGAGGAGAGTCGCCATTTTAGTTCTTTTACAATTTTCTTCCATTTTGCATTCATTCTAATTATATTTTTCGTTCTATTTTGTTTTTTATTTTAAGGTTTTATTAATGCTTATTTTTTATAATTTTTAACTTATTTTTGAAGTTCTAATTTTCTTTTCGTGTATTCTATCAGAAGCAGCTGCATATGCGCCTTTCTGTATAATGCAAAAGAATTTTAATTAATTTTTAATTCAAGTTCTATTAATATTTAATTTAATTTTCGTTAATTTTATGAATTATAACTGTTGCTTTTCTAATGTTTTTGTTAAATAGAAAAAATCAAATGTTTCTTGTTCTATCGCTTCAAATTCATTTTGAAATATCCCCTATCTATTTGTCAGCAGTGTTTTCTCACGTTGAAAGGAATTGAACAAATTGAAAGGTACAGCATTCATGGCATTTTACAACAAGAGGAAAACATTCATGTTCGCGAGAGCGTCCTGCAGCATTCACGTCTGGGAGAGTGTTCAATCACGGTAAGATGCTGACCCTTCCGCCTTAGGCACCACACAACTCTTTAAAATTTTCTTTCCACATAGATAGGAAGATATTATATATATAGGTTTATAAAATTTTTAACACGTTCTCTGATGAACTTGACATTTTTAATATGTCTCTTGGTGCTTTTAAGTAGAAATGTTTGCATCTTTTAAATACATGATATGTTTTATTTTGCCTTTCTACAACATTTTAGATTTTTATGCTATTTGATTTTCAGTGTTCTTATGTATTCGACCAGTTTTTTGGCGCCGTGTTTGATTTATTTTTATCTTAAGTGTTGCATTTTTTTTTAATCTCTCAAGTGTGTATTTACGTTTTTAAACTCCTGGTGTGTTTTTTTTAATTAGACTCGGTGTTTGCGTATTTTGACTTTTTGACCCTTGCTTTTTGGAAATGAACTTTAAATTTAAAAAAAAAATACGGCTTTTGGTGTCATAGTGTGTCTTAAAGTTTTGTGATTATGTGTTTTCGTTTTTAATTATATATACATTTGCATAAGTTTTATGATTTTATGTATTCTCTGTGGTCTACTTTTTGCTTTCTAAGGCATTTATTTAATTTATTTTTTATTTTTTTATTTACTCATTGTGACTTTTGTTCTTTGTGTGTTTGTCAGCACTCTGTAAATGGAGTTTTCTCTGTAGTGTGCTTTTCTTTAAATAAATAAAATATCTTCCTTACAATGGGAAGTTCAACGCACCGGGTTCAATACACGGCATATCTTTAACGGAATATCTTCACCATTAATCCACTGTGGCTCCAAATACGTCCAAACTTTGGCCTATGAACTATATATAATAAGTAATAATACGTCCCTGAACTCGTGCATACTACGTTTCCTACATTTTACTACGAAGTTGGAATGGGAAGGGGCATTCCGGATTGTGTAGTCATCCTTTCACCTTGACCGATTCTGAAGGCAAAATGGTCTTCAATTTTCACGAGATGGAGGGTGAGTATACGAGAAAGTATAAGAGACTCCATCTGGTTGTAAATGCCATAGAGTCTCACTGCGCCTGTTCACAATAAGAATTGAAATAAGTCTGTAGAGATCACGTGCGCTTCTGAAAAGGGCCCAGAAACTTAAAACTATGCGCTATATGCTTGAGTATATGGTTTTATAATCACAATAGAAGATCTGCATGAAATTTAGGACCGAATTCATCAACAGATCGGCTGTCTGCGATATTAATGTTTATGTGTAAGCGATAACTCGAAAATGTGCTTATTAGATAAAAGAAATTTAGTACATGGTCTGGAACCAAACCTTAGATTTGTACCTTGGTACATGGTCTAATAAACCAGAAGATCTGTGTCAATTTTTTGTCGAATCAGAGTAAAGACGGACACCGAAAATGTATATTCCATTTTCTCTACTAGTAATTGTCACGCCCCGGCAGAACCTCATTGGCTATGACCAATCCTTCCATGTTTGTTAAGTAAATCTTGCTAAATTAAGGAACGTAAAATTCCCTACAAATGCATGCTTTTATTTTTCTTCTAGCTTTAAAAGTTGCGCAGATAATGGTTCTCAAAGTGGAATATATCCAATAATTTACGACCACCTATACCGCAGTAACGGCGCGTTACCTATCTGAAAAAAAAAACTTTTTCAAATATGTTCTCATTAAAAAAAGTAGTTGTAACATTATTAGTTTTTTCAATATAGCCTGTTACTATATTCGTTATGGTATAAAATAGCTTTTTCTCGAATAAAATGAATTTAAGGTGAAGAATTCACAATATTTCTTTCAATATAATGAAAATTTGGATGAAATTCTTCAAAAGAGATCAGTTAGAAATGAAGCAGATGGACTTAGGCGATCCAGAGAACATTTAGATCAACATCAAAATAGTTTAAGTTAGCGAAGATAAAATAGTGTCATTTCACAAATTGAGGTGAACATTATGGAGATTACAATTGTGAAAATTGTACATTTGCTACTTTTCTGTTATACTTACACCACTTGGCGCCCTTTTTTGTTTTGGCGAATTTTCTTGGTGCGCTAAATCGCCAGTTTGGCTCTAGAAGCTTCAGGATAATAATGGTATGCGCATAACCAATGCTCTGCGTGGAATCAACTAGTCATAAGTACACGTCATGGATGCTGTCGACTTTTGGTATCTTAGGAATCCACCAGCTTTGAACGGAGATCGAACCTTGAAACTGAAATTATAAAAGGTCCTACATTCCCTACACCAGTGGTGAGCAAACTATTTCCATTTCCGACCCCCTCACTTTGTGAAAAAAAAATTTCGGGGTCGCGACCACGTTTTCTGAAGAAAGGCCTTATAACTTATATTGTCAAATAAATTTCTTTGCATTTAGCGACCCACAAAAATTTTCTAGCGACTCCCAGAGGAGTAGCAACCCACGGTTTGCGCACCACTACTCTACACCAGCCGATACGGCAGAAAAATGTAATCTAGGAATTTATAGAAATTCTTTTCAAAGATTCATTTTTTCTATGATACAGAATTCACACACAAATAAAATATTCAATATATTCTCGCAAAACATCAAAACAAGAATAAATTTACAAATTGGAACATGTCTCTTCATTAGCCATTAAAGGAAATTTGTTTATTTGCGCAACTAACATCAGAATTCGAGACTAGCTGGTTTAAGAAAAAGGGAATTTATTGAAATATTAGAAAATCCTAAAACGTCTATGATTTAGAAATGAATTGCTTTTCATAAAGGTTATCAAAAAGAGCAATCTCCACAAATTTACCACATTAAACTGCCAGAATTCACGCAAGGAGAACGAGTTGAATTCAGAATAAAATGATTGTTTCGTTTTTCAAATTCCCTTGCATTTACCAGATGTTTCTTTCACACACTGTTTTATTCCCTTTAATAAATCGTCGACCTTCTAGGATGTTACTTCACATGAAATGTGGGAAAGACTTTGAGTAAAAAAAATTATAAGTCAGCGTGTGGAAAGAAAGACTGAGAGGTTAGGATAGGAAAACGGAAATTATTTGGGAACTGAATGCAAAGTAGAGATTGGAAAAATCTACCAGTTTTAACTGAAAACCGGTTTTTTCGGTTATTTTTTGTGCCGGTTATAATCGGTTACTTTTTTAAAATCTAATAACAGGGTGAAAAAAAAAACAGATCGGAAGATAGGCTCTATTTTAGGTTCGATTAGACTAAAATTTACCAAGTTATGAAGCTTTGAATTTCATCATCTTAGGCCAATCAACGACAACCGCTTGCTCTAGGCGTCTGTTGGTTGGCGGATTACTGAAGGGGTCTTTACGAACAGATAAATATTGGCCAATGGATTGATTTCCTGTAACAACAGTTTTAATAAAAAAAATTGTCTACAAACGGCGTTTGTTTTTTTATTAAAAACACACACCAAAAACCGGTTATTTTGAGCGGTTATAACCACCAGGTTAAACCGGAGGTGAAAAAACCTTAATATCCGAAAACCTGTTATTTTCGCAATAACTGCCATTCCTAATGCAAAGCAACCATCTGAAGTCAAAAAAGAAACTTGCATGCTTTAATTGCACCACTCTTTGACCTCTTCGCACCACCTCTGGTGGATGATTTTGTTGTCATTAGATTCTCACCACTGCCATAAAAAATGTGTTTTATACATCCAGTGAGCTGTCAGGCCAGGTCAAAGTTTTTATGTTAAGTGTACGAATGGAAAATTCGTCTTCACTCAACAGAGTCGGGAAGGGCAAAAGCGTTGCTGCGTGACGTTCTTATCAAGCCAAAAACAACTGAAGAGAGTCAGGCGTTGCTAAGCGCTTGCATATGAAGCGAACTGCGTATCTAAGCATTTTAAAGCGTTTTTGAGATAATTTCAAATTAAATTTGTATAAATAAATCGTTAAAAATTCTTCAGATTAAAAGCGCTGACCAGTTTGACTATTGTTATGTCTCCAAGAATAGCAAGACCTATACGTGGACAGCAAACAGTCCAAGGCGAATCCGCGGTTCGATAACATAGACGGTTTTCAAGTTAATGGAAATTCAAAAGAATGAAGAGTAACAAAACTTCAGTTCGATTAAAATAACATGGCGATCCGTGAAGACTACAGCATTCTTCATGTAAATGATAAAACTCTTTAAACAGCATGTTGTTGACTATTTCTTAAGAGTCGAACACTACCGTTTAAACTTTAAAATTTGGTGTTGTATTTCCAAACAATTTATGTTTGCATTGCGAACATCGGAGCAATCTAGTAATAATAATTTCTCAATGTCTTTCTAATGTGTGTTTCCGTCTTTAAATAAATAAACAAAATATAGAGTTTATACAGTTTTTGACAGGTTATCTGGGAAACATGATATTTTTAATATGTCTTTTCGTGCTTTTAAGATTGAATGTTAACACAGGTTTCTGTTACAGTTTTAACGAGGGTATGGGAAAAAGGAGATAATCCACTTGTCACTTGTTTTAAATTCCTAGTGTGTTTTTAATAGTTTTGTGATTGAGTGTATTCAACTTTTAATCCTTAATGTTTTTTAAAACTTTTTTAGATTTGTTCATTTTAATCCTTAAATCTTTAATGTGTTTTTATGTTATTAAAATGACCGTATATGGCTTTTAATATCCTGGAGTGCCTCTTAATGTCTATGTGACGTGTTCAACTTTTAAATTATTTATGCATATGTAAATTTTTTTATAGTTTATTAGTGATTATGACTTTCATATTCTCAACATATTTTTAATGTTTTCATGAAGACTGTATACAGCCTATATTTTCCAATAGGTTTTTAATATCAGTTGTGTTTGATGCCCATTTTTCTGCACTCTGTAACTGGAGTTTTCTCTGTAATGTGCGTTTCTTTTAAATAAATACATAAATATGAAAAGTTACAGCACCCAAACGATTATTACACGCGATCTGCCATCGATCACTAAATAATGGATTTTAAATATTTCTTAGACATCGAAAGCACTGCAATTGAATAAACCATTTAGATACATTTCCCCACGTCCAAATATTCAAAAGTTAAATAAATCTTTTACGATTAAGATGTTTCTGAGACGTTCAGTATGACATTAATGTCATAAAACGTCTGAAAGGATATAAATTGCGTCGCCAAATAAACGGGGGCAAATATCCCTTTTCTGTCCAAACGGCGCCAGTGAAGAGTGCATTTAGCACGAACTTATTGATATTAAACATCGCAGACAGCAGAAAGAAGACTTTTCCCATTTCCCGAAATCATTACTTGAAATATTCCCATCGAGGGGAAGCAGAATAAACAGAAGCATCCGGAAAAATCCGGAATTATTGGATTGTCATCGGAAACTGCACGCACGTCTGAAAACGCTAAAAATGCCATCTTCTCTGCGTGCGTTATTGTGCCATCCCGAAGTCAAAGTTCGGATACTTATGTATTTAGATCGTAATTGCGAAAAATCCAATTTTCTGCCCGTTCTGGAGTTTTCGTCCCCATTCTTCGCATTTTCGTTCCATTCCGTTGTTCGGTAAATGATGCGAGCCCTTTCTTCAGCCACGGGGGTGGGCACGTCCCGGGCTTAATGTCCTTGGGAATAATGGGGATGTTCTTTTTTAACTTTTATTCTTCTATCTGCTTCAAGCAGCGAAGATGCGGTTTTTTCTTGTGCGCTCGCTCCATTACCGCGGGATTACCGATTTTTATTCAAGACGAGATAAAATAATTTGATCATCGTGGAAGGTGACTTGTTTGCTTCGTAAACAGTTTGGGGAGTGAGGTTGAGCGGTTCTGACTAGAGGATGGGGGATTTGAAAACCGGGGAAAAATTGCTGGTGTAGTAAAAAATGAATTGTGGACTGGCACATGACTTACTACATTTTATTTCACACTTGTTTGGAGATGTTTAAATTTTTTTCTATGCACTTCTTTAGTCTTTGTTGTAGCATATTTGTTTGAAGAAAGTATTGAAAAAGACGAAAATAGTCACAGATTTGAAGATAAATGAATTTTGGCATATATTTTTATTACTAGAATAGTCGATCTGTATTTAAACCTTAAAAGCCGGCTTTTTAAAAATTATTTAAGAATGTTTTTGACTTGTATTTCTTAAATAAAACATAGGAAAAATACTTTAGAAAGTCCAATTTTGAATTAAGTATGGTTTATGGCTAAAAGGCAGTTCGCTACTAACTCACAACTCTGGGATTTATTACAGAAAAAAATTTCCTTGATAAAATTCTGTAATATAAAACACAGAAGAATTTTGAGAATTAATAATACGAATAAGGAATTTTCTTCAGCCTTGTAGAATAAAATATGATATTCTCAAACATACAAACAAAGCTAAAAAGATGCAGCCTGAAATGAAAAACATCAATGGACATTATGCATGTGACGTCACATTCTCCGACACGTGACCTGCCGGCGGCAGCCAGTGGTCAGTCTTGAACAGCTGGCTCAGAACTGCTTTTATTTCTGAGTCACTTATAGGCCGATCGTTTTGTTTTGACCACCGGCAGCTGTTCCTGTATAATCTCGAACCCAAACGGTGCGTAAGGTCCATTTGTGTTTATTTTTTACAAGCACTCAGGCTGCCATCTATATGTTGTAAATTGATTTAATAAAAATTTCAGTATGCATCCTATTGGCAAAAACAGGCATTAGAGCTTCAGTCTTATTCTCAAGATTTTAGAAGACAAAATTGGGTATGTTGCTTAAAAGCAACACTGGGCATTTAAGGGTTAATACGGGGCCGAATCTGTCAAAGGGTTGGCTGTCTTTTCACTAAGGATATCCGTACGGATGTGAATGTTGTAACTTAAAAACGTAGCGATATAGATGGAAGAATTTTATAATACGGTGCACCAATATCAACATTTTACTTTGCATCGAATCTGTGAATATGCAAACTATCGCTTTTCTTGCATACCTGTGTGTATGTGAACACGATACCACAAAAATAATACAAGCTAGATAAATGAAATTTTGTCTGTGGTCTTCAAAGTAAAATTATAAACCTCTGCCAAATTTTGGTTCCAATTGGTAAACAGAAAGAGTCCAAAGCACCTCCTCTACAAATTTCCTCACCACACCAGAGGGAGGCGTTTAGACCCCTACGTGTGATTTAGCGTGCAACAGGCGTACATACACGGCGGATCTTCAGTGGAATCGGATTTCGAATCCGGGACGCTCCGGCCCCGAAGTCGATATCTTATCACTAGGCCATCTGGGCCTAATTCGATGAAGAACACTTCTGCTAGTTTATTATTCATGATTTAAGTAAGTAGTTCAAGGCGCAAATGAAAAGGGTGACTGGACCCTCTGAAAGATCTGAATGCTGAAGTTTTCCAACCACAATGTTATTTCATATTATTCTAGGAAAATCTAACAAATATTTTCTTTTGAGTATGGTTTTAAAACATTTTTCACTTAATAAACTCTGAATCGATTTCTGAAGTCGCGTGTTTGGGCTAACATTTCGACGAGTTTCTACAGCATCAACTAAATCTCCAATTTGTTGTAGAATTTAAACTGAAGTGATGTTATCCCACTTTCGGAATGCGTTAAATTTTTAGTAAGATATCCATATATTACCCCTTATCATTCTACCCTTTATAAATAATTCGCCCTATAAATAAATTTTGCTCTGTCAAACACCCTTTTATTCAATAATTAATATTTTTCAGCAGAAAGTGATGACTCTGAATTGAAATGCTTGATTAACGCAAGAGTTAATGGCTGCATAAAATACGATTTTATCGCATTTCATGAGTTGATATTAGATTGTGCAATCTTCGGTACTAAAATAGAAATAAAGGAAATTAGCTTCAGCAGAAATCAGGTTTTTATGTGCTCTTTTATTATTATTTGCGCTTGACAAAACATGACTATTACATTGTCAGGGATCGATCCAGGTTTTTTTAGGGGCCCATTTTTGCGAAAAATAAAAATATTTTTTGAAACATTTTTTTATCATCTAAAACCTTCAATTTTAGCAATAATATTTCTATATTTTACGTGAATTTCAGTTTTGTGAAGCGGTCGTTTTTATGAATTTGAATTTTGTGAAGGGGCCGCTTTTATGAATTTGAATTTTGTGAAGGGGCCGCTTTTATGAAGTGGAATTTTGTGAAGGGGCCGTTTTCATTAAGTGGAATTTTGTGAAGGGGCCGTTTTTATGAAGTGGAATTTTGTGAAGGGGCCGCGAAACGGCCCCAATTTTCGCCTGGATCGATCCATGATAGTTTACAAGTTTTAAAAGTATTTTAGGATACTATGTTCAAAACATTTAGTTGACGCTTGTCAATATTATCACTCGACAAAAACTTATTTAAATTTTCTCTTAAAGTTAAAAAATTCTTTTAGAAGCAATTTAAGATAGCAAAACTTCATAGGTAACCATAAAAACAGTTTCAATACATCCGTTTATCCAGATCAAGCACTTATTTCTTTAAAATCAAGGAGATGTTCCTATACAAATTAAATGAATGCAACAGTAATTAAGAGAGAATCATTTGTTTGCTAATGTGCCCCGTCAGTACTATTTAATATCAAATATTAATTTTGATTTATTCCTTGTACTTTTTCCATTGAGGAGACTTTAAGAAAAAAATAATGTCTTCTCACTAATCTTCAAATAAATCATTACTTACAGTATATTAAAATCGTCGAAAGGAGACGGGAAAAAATTAAGGAAATGAAATCAGCACTATTAGTTTGATCGTTTTTTAAAATATGAAATCTACAAATTTTTTTTTCGAAACAACATTTCAGGCAACATTAACGCCTGTAATGGAGATGTCTTCATATTGCAACCATTTTTCTTTTCAATCCAAAGACAGAAATCATAAAAAAACTACTTTTCTAAAAAAAGCATTAATTGTTATGTGTTATTTCTTCTTGGTATATTTTAGAGGGATAAATTACTCGTTTCTGATAAATCTTCTCCCCTTTTTTTGTGCTAAAAAAATTAACATTTTTGAGGAAGCAAAAATTACTGACATTAAAACTACTTAAAGAAATCCTTAACTTGCAATGTAATGTAATTAGAGCAACTATTTATTTAAAAAATGCTTTGACTGGTTTATTTCAAAGGTGTCCTTTTTAACTACCGAAGTTCAGATTACTAATTTTAATGAGATTATTTTTTATATCATTACTCAAAAGAAAAAAAATTAAATGATCTTCTCGTTATGCAATTTAATACTAATAAAAACGCAAAAAATATTTTTTAGGTTCAACTTTCTCGATTGATATCTACGTAATATCTACAGTGGAAGATATTTCCTCGAACTGGCTGAGATATTTTAAATTTTTTGACCAGAATGTCAATCATTACGATCGCTAAAGTACATGCTAAGTAAAAATAAATTTAAAGGTTTTTCCAGCTAGAAGGTTAATATGATACTTATACGTTTAATAGACGAGACAGCAGGTTGAAAACGTTAAGTAAAAAATGAGACGCAATCTTCAGCAATTCGATCATGATATTTATTGTTGCGGAATAGTAATGCAGTAAGAATGCCACAAACTATCGCATTATAAAATGAAACTAAATAATCCAAATATAATCGCATATGTTTTCCTGTGGTAAAAAATTAGGAATGAAGTTCTTCACATTTTGTTCGTGTGATTTCTAACAAATGTAAGGGTTGATGATCAAAATAAAATTAAATCTATTTATATTCTGGCTTGGTCGAAACTCGCATGCCTTTTGATGATTCCTCCGGACTAGCGTTATATTTGTTAAAGGTATTACTAAGGTAAAGTAGTAATTATTTGAGAAAGCACACCTAAAGATTTGCCAGATGTTATCAGTGGTGGATTCGTTGCCTAAAGCCAAGACAACTCCTACTCCATTGCAAAGGTCCGAAATAATGTTCGTCACGGGCCACGGCCCATTGCCGACATATCTTAAACCATTCAACATCAGGAACAGCGATTTCTGCGGCTGCGGAAACCTGGGAATCCCTTACACTCTGCTACAAGCTGCCTGTTTACAACCTCATACCACCTAACGAAACTGTCAACTGACCTACACTGTAAAAAAAATCCCGTAAAATTTACGGTTTTAAACTGGCAGCTGGGTTGGTTGTGCAAAACCGTAAAAGTTACGAAGTAAATCCGTAGGCACAACGGTTTTTTACCGTATGAAATTAAGTTTTCTCCGTAAAAATTAAGTCATCGAAGTAAGTGACGTCATCGACTGAGTTGAGTTGTTTTTCTCCTGTTCGAGTTGAAATGTGCTGATGTGTATTATCAATTAGGAATATTAATTAATCAAGGCTTAATTATTAATTTCAATTAGTTTAATTAATATAATTCTTAATTGAACGATTTCGATTAAAGATGGTGACAAAACTTCTAACTCCTCCGAGCCGGGGATCGAAACCCCGTTCATAGAAATAAAAGGCAGTCGCTCTAACCACTAGACCACCGGAGACTTCAGAAAATGAAGTAAAAATAATCTATTTGAGTTTTAAAGTCACTATAGCTCTAGTGGCGCCACCTAGTGGTGTAAAAATCAACTATTGCCAGAACACGTGTTTTAAGGTTAGCTTTCATGAGTGACAACAGGTTACTGCAACATGTGTAAACAATAGCGGAGATGGAACCCTATTAAAAACATGAAATGAATGCAATAAAATTACATTTAAGAAAAGGGAAAGTTATCATACGGAAAGCAATACCGTATGACGAAAAATAGAATTTGAACTGACGGTTTTAAACCGTTTATTGCTGGAGCGGAAAACGGTGAAAAACCGTTTTGTCAACAAAACAGCTTTAAACCATCAAATATACGGAAAAAGTCTGGGAAAAAAACGGATATTTTTGACAGTGTAGAACCACTTTGGTGGAAAAGAGTTATGAACAACAACTCTAGGGCGAAAATCAGAAAACTCCCCCACTTCATCGCAGAAAACGAAACACTCTTTTTTCCCAAAGATGGTGTCAATAGCTAGTCACAGACTCAATTAACTCTAGGTACTCATCTTCTATCTTCTCCGGTACATAAAGCATCAACCTCTAAAATTCACGGCCCATTGCCGAAATATTAAACGATTCAACACCAGAAACAGCGATTCCTGCGGCTGCGAAAACCTGGGAAATCCCTTACACTATGCTACAAGCTGCCTGTTTACAACCTCATACCACCTAACGAAACTGTCAGCTGACCTAGAGCCACTTTGGTGGAAAAGAGTTATGAACAACAACAATTCTAGGGCGAAAATCAGAAAAGTCACCCACTTCATCGCAGAAAACGAAACACTCTTTTTTCCTAAAGATGGTGACGACAACTAGCCACAGACTCAATTAACCCTAGGTACTCATCTACTCTCATACATAAGGCACCACCCTCTCAAATTCAACAGCTCAAAGCCTTGAAAGAACTAACAGTTAAATTACTAAATATTATATTCTTTTGTTCTAAATGTCCTCTTTTTTGTATCCTTATATATGTTATGTTACTAATCCTCTCTGTCTAACCGCAGCTAGACACCATCCATGAGCCCACTCACCCTCAAGAAATCGAGAGCAAGCAAAGGATCCGTCTCAAAAGTCTCCCTAGATAGGCGAAGACAAGAGAGAATGTGCTCTGGGGACGCACTCGCCACTCCACACTTTGCGCAGACCGGAAAAACTTTGTTACCGTGGCTAAAGGAGCAACTCCTCAGGTGACCGCTAACAAATCTAGACAGCGCCGTCTGGTCGGCTCTGTCACAGTCAAGGCCAATGGAGCCACCAGGACTGCTCGGCTTATACCAATCATGGGATGGAGGGACCCTCCACGTCTTTAAATCTTTGTTTTTTCTGATGGAATAAATCTCGTCAAATGTTAAGGAGGGGGTTGAACACAAAGGTTCAGCCGTGCCCTGCTTCGCCAAATCGTCAGCAACCTCGTTTCCATAAATATCCACGTGGGAGGGTATCCATTGGAGGTGCACCTCATGATCCACGCCTATATCCTTATATATAAATTACTTTAGTAGTTTGTAAATAACGATACAAATGTAATTACACATCGCGAGTGGCGACAGGGAGGGAAATAAATAAAATGACATAAAATATCTATAATATTTTCATTCAATAGGGATGACATCTATAAAGATAAAATGATCTTTTCTATACATGGAAAGAGTTTTCAATTAATAAACAATTAACTATTTAATTAAATGTCGCGGAACCTTCGCTAAAACCTTCCACAAGCTTCATAATATTTATGAGCAAAATTTGAAGAAAATCTTTCCAGTAGTTTGGAATTCTGCAGCCTTCAAACTACTTATGAATTTTCATTTTTATTTATGTAGAGAGATAAGTGAAAATTTCTTTTGCTGTCATGAGGATTAATAGATATTCGAACGAATGAAATCCCGGCGAAAACAGAAAAGATTCCATCCAGCTCTATTTCATTCTTTTCGTATAAATAACGCCTACTCATTTAGTTTTTCATATGTTTAACTGAATACATTTTGACGCAACATTTCCTCAGTGGCGAGGGAATAGAAGAAAGCGAAAAGAATAAATTACGAAAACTAAGTTTTCGTATTTCGATAAAGCGGGAATTACCTGAAATCCCTGGTGGAAGTTCCTCGTTTGCATCCATCCATCCTTTTGTTCAACAGAGAAAATGCCCACAGTCTTACGAGCGCGCCTATAATTATTTTCTCATTTCCCTGGAAAGGAAATTATTGTCCAGGACTCTCTTATCATAATCTACCTTATCATTATCTTATGCAAAAATTTTTGGCAAAAAACAGAGGGAAGAGGTTCGAAGGAAAGACATGTCTTAAGGGGGTCTACTTAAGGGAAGGAAAAAAATGAAACCTCTTTAGGTACTGCGAATGTTTTCCCGGGTATTTCATGTAAAAATGGATGATCATTATCCGAAACTAAGTAGTTTATAGAAATAAAGTTTTCTTTAGGATAAACTGCAGTTTTTGATTAGTAGTTTTTTCTCATCAGAATCGGTGAATTTTTATGCGAGGCGTGAAAAGATGAAGCTGAAACTAATTTGAAAGGCAATTGCTGGAAAGCCAATTTATTTTCAGAACATGATTTCTTTCGGTTTTCGTAAAATGCTAATGAATGTCGCGTTAATTAATTGCAGAAGATACTTGTTGTTTGAAACTTTAAAGTAAAGTAATGCACAATAAGCGATTTTATTCCGTGGAAAATGAATAAATTTTATTTTTGTATTCATTGAAATATTTGTAGAATTAGCTTCTTGAAGATGTGTTAATTATGACTAGAACACACAGAATATAATCTGCCACTGTTTTAATTATTTTTAATGTTGTCAACATAAAAAAAGAAATTCACAATTTGTTTTATTTTCTTTTAAATTTTTGGAAACCTTTCTATATGAAAGAATATTATATCAACAAATAATTCATACGAAGTTATTATTAATAACTAGAAAATCACCCGTCATGGTTTGACGGATGCAAATTGCCTCTTCTTTCGAGAGATTTCCCTTCAAATTTGACGTGTTTAAATAGATATATATCCGAGAGAAATGTTTAACATTGATTGAAAACAAATACAATAAACATATGTTTTATGACAGGAAATTTTTTTTATTTACATATTATTTAAATATTTCTTTATTCAAAAAATCTCTTGGCAAACAACATTCCGTGTGAAGTAGTTTTCGTTGTTTAATAATTTTCCGTGTACTTCCGATGTCTTTGTGTAAATTTTAACGTGATTGGGAACCCTAGGCCTTGTAAGTGCAACATAGAGCTGTCCATGTGAAAAGACAAGCTCATCGAAGTAAATTCCAACATGATCGAAAGTTTGCCCCTGCGATTTGTTGATAGTCATCGTATAAGCTGGAATTAACGGGAACTGGCGGCGGTTGAGAACAAAGGGTAGATTCACGTCACTGGTGGCTAATTTAATTCTTGGCAAGAAAACAACATCGGCACGATTACATTCAGATACAATTTGGCGTCCAAACTATATCACGTGCTTGATATACCACTGACGTAATTTACTACTTTCTATTGAAAAACGGAAATTAATTTGAAATATATGATTAATATAATTTAAAATTTGTAGTGAACTATTGATCATAGCGAGATAAATTTTATATCAATCGATAGAAAATTTCATTTCACTATTTTAGAGCTATTCACTATTTATATTTTTGAAATTAGAAAGACGAGAGATTTCATTTAAATTTAAAATTACTGAAATTTAGGTTCTTTAACAATGAAATAATGCTGTTTAACGTCTCGCAGTGCTATGGCGCGAGTTTTATTGTTGGTGACGTCAGAACGTTACCGGAGGATCTGGGCTATTATATTAATAATTCATGCGTTAAAGAGTAAACTGTAATTTTAATTCAATGTTTTGAGGAACAGTATTTTTAAAATAAATGTGATATGCGAACATTTGTCTAGACCAGGGGTTCCCAAACTTTCCCCCCTCGCGTACCCCTTGATTACACTTTTTATTTTCCCGCACACCCAACTGTCATATCCCCCCTAAGCCATCCGTCTATACAAAGAAGTTTCTATCAATAACGTTAAGGGCCTAGGTGAGCTTTAGAGTCAAATGACTAGAATTTATAACATACACAGGACTAGTTTTTGATTTTACGTTATATTCCATTTTAACAATAGTATTAGTTCAGCGTCAAAGCAGATGAAATTAGTATTATAATAATTTCCCTTTAACTTTTTACACTTCCTTTTTTTCTTTCTTATTTTGAGGGTAGGTTTAAGACTTCCACAACTTTCACTTTTACTTTTTACACGAACTTGGAGAAACAAAATTCTGTAATATTTTTAAACCCTTATGTTTTCTTGTGTCTGCTATTACCGACTTTCGAATAATGCCCGCAGGAAACTTCTGAACCTTACTTTGTACAAAATGCCACTGAAACAGATAGGTTCCTTTGGACATTTTGGGGAAAAAGTTTCGG
>BGPR01003058.1:46368-56377 GCA_013235015.1 Araneus ventricosus | reverse complement strand
AATAGCGTATTCTTTCCCACAATATTGCAATAGCGTATTCTTTCCCATAATACTGAGAAAGCTTAACCAAAACCATTCAAACTATTATGCAATTTTTTGAAGAAACAAGTTTATCAAATGTAAGCATATTTTTATTAATGTCTGACAAAAACCCGATTGGAATTTATTTATTATTATAAGAGAGTAGGTTTTCAGATGAATGGTAACAGCCAGATGTTATCTTGCTTTGAATTTGATTTAAAACTAGTCGGGCAGAACGAAATTACGATAAGTTACGGAATATATTTGTTTTTAATCACTTAATGAATGTTTGTTTAGTCTTTAAAAATAGTCTTATGGATGTCTAATTTAAGCAGTTAACTATACAAGAAGCCAACAAAATTCACCTCTATTTAGCAATAACTTCTAGCAAAACATGCAACTATAATATAACAGTCAATAAACACAACATATACGTATTTATTCTGTCAACTTGTGCGATAAAACACCCATTCCATAATTTCAAACAAATCGCACACCCGACTTAAAATTATTGCAATCCTTTGGAAGGATATACTCGAGGTAATTCACGAAGAGTTCTCATTAGCTTCCGTAGAAGTTTAGAGGATAATCAATAACCTCTCATCTGTATCAGAACTTTGTCTCCAGTTAATTGGAAAATCAAAATCGAGACTCCGTTCGAAATTCGACGCAATTTGCTCCGGATTCGAGCGAAATAGGAAAAGGCAGTGAGTAACTATGACAACCAAGAACGTCTTCTGGGAAAGCCGGATTTGGCTTCCAGTTCGTTCCTTTGATGCCCAGTCTTCGAAGACGATGACTTTTGGTTAAGCTCTTTATAGAATCCGGAACGGAATGATAACGCCGCGTGGCTTCCCCCCTCCCTCCAAATGGCCATAGCTTTGGTACACTCCGTTTCGATATGCGCATACCGGCCTTTTCCTAATGTCCATAAACGCTTTCATAATCAGATAGGACTGGACCAAGATTATGCGACTTAATTCGAAGCCGCGGTGCGAAAGGAAATGGGGAACCGATTTCGAAGAATGTGGAAGGGCTTTGTTGGCGGCAATAAGCCGAAATATTCCGGGGGATCGTTTATTTTATTGGCTGAATTATGCCAACTGCGATGGACGATGATATCGTCATATTTAATTCTGGAAAGACCATAGTGCCAGCCATTTCTCTAGGAAGCGTCTTAAGCAAAAATGTGATGTAATGGATCTCTCAATTTCTATATCATACAGTAATACTGCTTTCTCAATACAGATATCATTATTCCATTCTATTTTTCGGTATGCATGTAAAGTAATGCAGAGACTTAGATGGTTCTTGATTTTGCATCAATAAAAGTTCCTTTATTAGACTTCTTACGAATTACTCACCGCAATGAAACCAGAGAGAGAGCGAGCGAGAGGTAGAGAGAGAGAGGTAGAGATGTAGAGAGAGAGAGAGAGAGAGAAAGAGAGAGGTAGAAAGAGAGGGGGAGAGAGAGAGATTACACACCGGCGAACAAGCTGGTAATATAATTTCAACTGAACACTGACTTTTTAAATATCAATACTGTATCCCTTATCTACGTAACATTTAAATAACGGAATTTAAATATTCATCATAATAATTTCAATTTTCAAAAACTTTATATTTTTAAATTTGTTAGCTGCCTGGTAACTGAATATTAATTGAGAAATGCCAGATATACCAACCTCTAATTTGTTAGATTATCTCGAAATCTGATGAATATTAACGATGTATTAAAAGTAAGTTGGTACGATTTTAATTTACAGTTTGGCCTTCTCAATGGAGAAAACTAGGGGATTTCCATGTTTAGTTATATGAATTAGCTTTCTTTTGTAATAAACTATTCGCATGGGAAACCAAAAAAACGTTTTTGCCTTTTTAATATTACACTAAATTTGTGAAATGGCGAAATGGCGCTAAATCAAGTTTCTAAGATCACTAGAGAGAACTCCACCTACAAGTCCCTAACTTCCTTTTATACACCCTGGACATATCTGAAGCTTAAGAAATTATAGTTCTTATTATTATTTAATACAAAAATAAGTTAAAAAACCAACTGGGGTTGCTTTTTTTTTTTATCAAAAATTGGTATGGTGCAAAGAATCCCTCCTTTTCAGTGCAAAGTTACCCCAGGTCAGAAAAAAATTAATTACAACTTAACTAACTAATATAATTGGCTTTTAAAGCAACGAAATGAAAGCTAAGCTTATTATCTTTCACATTTAAATGTACTTGCTTTCAGAAATGTCGTAATGTCCTAACCAGAGACAGATTTTTGAGCAATAAAACTTTCGCTAAAAAAAAAATTGGCTCATTTTCTTTTTTCCTGGAACCTCCTGAATGATTGTTAAATACGTTTTTACGAATTTAAATATTCATCATAATAATATTAATTTTCAAAAACTTTATATTTTTAAATTTGTTAGCTGCCTGGTAACTGAATATTAATTGAGAAATGTCAGATATACCAACCTCTAATTGTTAGATTATCTCGAAATCTGATGAATAATAACGATGTATTTAAAGGTAAGTTGGTACGATTTTAATTTACAGTTTGGCGCAGCTTGGCCAACGCTGGTCCTTGTACCATAAAAAATCACTCAATCATTCATTAATTTACAGTTTTATATTTTAGTAAAAGTATATATGACAATTTCTTTTGTGCTTCCGCTTCATTTGCAAAAATCAATAAACGACAAAAACAAATTCCTTTAGATTACTTGAGACTTTACTGCTTTTTAATTAAAACTTCTATAAAAAACGATTGAATTATAAACATTTTATCTAAATTCATTTTCTATATTTTGTTTACTGAAAAAAATCCAGGATATTTTACCAGTAAAATATGTTACTTTTTTAATCACAAAACTCTTCATGTTGTAGAATATATTATCCTAATATAAATATTTGCTGAAAGAGATTAGACTTAAATAAATTGAATGTTGAATTTTCGATGAGAAGTTTCGTAAATTTTATTGAGAAATAAATCGAATTATAAACCTCAATTCGAGCAACACGAAAAAGAATATTTTATTAAAAGCTTTCCATTTGTATACCGATGAAAAAGATTTTAAACGACTTTTTTTATTATTTTAGAAAAAGTTAATTATATTTGAAAACAATTTTTTAGTAGACTGAACAAAATATGTTTATTTAATTCGTTCGATGGAAGAACTCGTTAACTGATCCTATAAAGAAAAGATAAATGAAATGTTTTAATATTTATACATATTCGTAGAATTCAAAATGTTCGCGAGATGAAAATTTTACCATTTTACTTTTCATAAAAAATGCTCTACTATAAAAGCTTAAAAAAAGCTGATTTATTTCGTTGTTATTTACTTATGCTCATTAGTTATTTTTGATAATATTACTGGAAACTAGTGGTGAGTGTTTGAAGTAGTTTCCAAAACGATCACAAATACTTAAATGACGGTTATAGAAACTATTAAACTGCGGATTTAACGAATAAAAATCAGTCTGACATTTTCCCAACAATTGATTAAAAAACTATCAATGCAATCTACAATTTGACTGTCAAAACCACTTATCAAATTTCCATTATCTAACTTTGTAGCAATTACAATTCACTGCCTTGTTCTTTTTATGGTAGGTGGCGCTACTAGAGCCATCCGGGTTTTTCCCATGATGCCTCTCTCTCTTCTTCTTCTGTGTACTTGTGTTGTGTTGTTGTTCTCTGTCTTGCACCTTTTAATGCACTGTGTCGTGAAACTCAGCCATCTAATAAAAATGGTTCCTGAAATAGAATTAATTCTTCAACAGCGGCATTCCACATAAACACGAGTCTCGTCCGTCTACAACTTGTGTTTTCTAAATATTGCGTTCACATATAGATAGACAAACAGACAGTCAATGAATTCATGAATTTGGTTCAAAATGTGACAAGAATCTAAAATTCTGATGATAAAACTATATCTTAAATTTGCATATACATATAATGATATTTCAGTATGTGAAGTTTAGAGCAAACATCTTGAATAAGAAGGCAGTCGTTGATCTAATCAATGCTTTATTTCAGTTTTTATTTATCCATTTTGAAGATTATATGAAATTAATGGTTATAACAATATCTTAGAAAGTAAATTCCACTCCATGGCCGTGAATGAAAGTGTAGAGCAAACATCTTGAATAAGAAGGCAGTCGTTGATCTAATCAATGTTTTGTTTCAGTTTCTATTTATCCATTTTGAAGATTATATGAAATTACTGGCTATAACAACATCTTAAAAAGTAAATTCCACTCCATGGCCACGAATGAAACTTACGCGCAAAGGCAGCGTTTTGACAGAAAGGAATTACATGGTGAAAAAGGGACGTTACAACATCGCGGCGGGTTTTCATACGGAGAAACGGAAAAATTCCCTAACGCTGGAAGCCGGTTGAATCCGGATTTCTTAAAGTTACAGTGGCAGTTATTTTTATACTAGAGCTTAAGTAAATATAATTTTATAAATTAAAAGTTAAGAAGCGTTTTCAGAATTAGGAACATGTTAAGTTATTACATATATTTTAACCCATCTGTATTAATTTTATCCATCTAACTGTTTAAGTTTTTGAGTTAAAGTGTTCACATGTGCCCAGACGAACAGACATATAGATTTTCCGTTGGCGGATTTCGTCCAAAATTTGATTAAATGTTGCAATTTTTCCACATAGAAAGCCATAGAGCTCTAAGTAGTTACACATAGAGATTGACCACATAGAAAATTTTATCCATGTAGCTCTTTGGTGTTTGAGACATGTAAAGGAAATAGAAATGAAATGAAAGATATAATTCTATTATTATTTCACTCTGAAAGTTTTAAAACGTGAAGATTCATCAAAATTTCGAGGTCGAATATTTAGACACTTTCTCTTTATCGGAAAAAAGAAAATGAAAATTCACGTTAAGCGATCTAAAGCGAGGGGACATTTATTAAACTTAATAATCGATAAGAAAGTTTGAATTAAATATTATTCATTCACTTCTCATCGGCAAAATTCATTAAACTATAGCAGAAACAGACATAACGTTTTATTCCTTCTCAAAGTCAAATTAACCATCTGAAAGATGCACTTCTGATACAAATAAAAAATATTATCTTCGGACATGATTTATCATTAAACTATTCCGATAATCAATACCAAACGATAATCGCATTTCTGCGTTTGAATTCTTCTTTCTTTCATCTTCTCCGATGAATTATTTCTCTTTCCATTCGTACCGGAAATGAAAACTCATGACATCAACCGACCAAAATTTCGATACTTCCAGATCCCGAATCGATATCGGTTTTCACCGATTGGAAAAAGAGTCGGCAGCAATACATCATAAACATTCGAAAGCTTCGGACAGATTCCAAAAATTGAATTTTCCGTTCTCTAACCTTTAATGGCAGTTCCTGCAACCGTAACTTGTCTCTTTAATCACATCCACTTTTGGGTAGAATTTTAAAGTAAAAATCTTTCCTCTATCCAGCTAGCGATCAATATTTCTAAATCATTGACACTTCTGTGAAAGAGTGGATTCCCTCCCCATTCAACCTGCTAAAGGGGAATTCCTTTGAACCCAACCTTCGCCTGTCAATCAACGGAACGGCTCGATTCAGGAAGTTTCAATGTAGCTTTATGTAAAATGCTTTATTTTCGTAAACGCTTTTCTCCTCTTATTTTTGCCCCTGTAAAAAAGCTTTGCAGGTGTTTGAAGCGAATAGAATTTTATGCTAGGAGTTCCTTGAAAAGCTGAAAGGAGTAAAGTGAGGAATTTCTGAGCAACAACTTTATTGAAATTATTTAAACACTTTTCATTCAATAATTGTTGCAGTAACCTATTGAATACTTATTCGAGTATGAATCATTCAATAGATGCTTAAATGTTTTCAAAAATAGTAAATTCGAAAATTTCATTGCCAAATGGCATTTCAGCAGAAGACAGGCTTATCGCTCTGATTTCGTTCATTAAATTCGAAATCCTCTTTCTTATCACTAATCAAATTTGCTCTCTCATGTTAATTAAAAATAATGTTAGCTTCTAAACTATAATCTAGAAAATCTATAAACTTATTTTGCGAATGTTTTTACTCATTATTTTTCTTATTTTTTTCTTCTTTCTCCTTTGGTTTCTTATAATTTTTTTTTCATTTTTTTATATTTTATTATGAACTATTTTTCTCTCTATTAATTCATATACTTATGCATGTATTTACAATGCTTTTTTTAAAGTCTTTTGCGCTTTATATCCACTTATACTTTCGTGATATATTGTTTGTTTAGTTATTAATAATAAGTGTATCAATTCTTGCTGGAATTTCTTATGGTAATATCTATATCTTACTAATCAAATTTGTTCACCCATGCAATTAAAAATACTGTTAGTTTCTATACTATAATCTAGAAAATGTATAAACTTATTTTGCTAATGTTTTCACTCATTATTTTTCTTATTTTTTTCTTCTTTCTCCTTTGGCTTCATATAATTTTTTTCTCCTTTTTTCATATTTTATTATAAATTATTTTTTCTTTCTATTAATTCATATGCATATATTTACAATGCCTTTTTTAAAAAGCCTTTTGTGCTTTATATCCATTTATATTCTTGTGTTATATTGTTTGTTTCGTTATTAATAATAAGGGTATCAATTCTTGCTGGAATTTCTTTTGGTAATTTGTTTCTCAGTTCCATTTTTTACTCCCTTTTATCCACTTCTTTCAGTTATATTTTGCTTTACGGTTGTTGTTTTTAATATTTTCTTTGCATTTTTCTTCATTAGTCTCATTTAATTTTTTGATAAGGAATTGTTTTGTACAATGGTTGAATTGTTTAATATTCTTACTTCTTTGAAGCTTGTGCTGTACATTTGTGGTGCACGAGGAGTAGCTGAACATGTGACAGCATGCTCTTACCAGATATGGAAAAAGAAGGACCCCCCCACCAAAAATATTAGCTTGGCTGTGAAAAATCTAGTCTTTTTCTTCCTCTTGTAAAATTTGAAAAATTGAGACAGGCGGTGTTGCTTTTTAAGCTACGTTGTGTAACAGTAATAAACATAAGATTACCAATCGTTCTCCGTTAGGTAGGGAAGTCCTTCTTTTTTGAGTTCTGTCCTCTCTCGAAATTGTCCTCCTTTTCAATATTTGAAGATTATTCATTGTAATTATAATGCACATGTATCTAATTTCGTGTTGAAATTTATCTAAAGAAATGCCAGACATTAAAATAGACAACAATTATCTCTGAAGAAATTAGATTACTGAATGTTTATTTAAATTCGGAAAAATTAACCCAATGGGAAAATAAACATGCTAAAATTGATAAAATATGGGTGGAAATATTCAGTCATTTCAAAAATGAACATATTGCATGTGAACACTTATTTATTCTTGTTCAATTTACATTGCGCTACCCTGGAACTAATGCAGCACTTTCAAAAGTTTCTGCAATTGCTAATGATTTTTGGACACGTGAGACATCAAGCTTGAATGTTGATTTTCTAGCTGAAGCAGATTCTGTACAATTCGATATGAAGGATATTTCTGGTTCAGGTATTTCCAACATATTCTTAAAAGATGATACATTGACAAAAGATGTTCATTCTATGGAAAATACTCATTTAAATAATAATTAATATACGTGTAAGCATAATTGCAATAAAAACCGCTACAAATGTTTTTATTATGCATTTATCGTATTATAGGGTATTCTGTATTATTTTTGTAATGAATAAAAGGCTTCTTTTATTTACGAATTTTTTTCCTCAATTTATTTTTGTCTTTCTTTCTAATGTAAAAAAAATTGATCACCTTAGTAAAGAGAAAGATGTAACTGTATCTGTGTCCTCTAAGAGAAGAAAGTGCGTAACAGCTGTAAGTAGAAGGAGGAAACAGTGAAAAGAGTGACTGCATCTATGGTAAGCTAAAAAATTGTATAACAGCAGCAAACACAAGTGTAACTGTGAAAAAAATTGAAAACCTAATAAACATTTTTCTTGGAAATTAAAAAAAAAAAATATTTGCAAATATTTATTTGAATTTGTTTTTACTAATATTTGTTGCATAGAAATCACTGTTTGTTTTTAGCTTTAAATTATTTTGGTTGTTTCATAAACTGCTGATCTTATTCCCTTTTGCTTTTTTTTGTTTCAGTGCAGCTTTAAATACACTCTTGGGGGTTGACTTGTTTGTCGACCAACTTCGGGATATTTCTTGCCAAATATAGCCATATATTAAGTCTTCAGTATCCCTCCATGCAAAAACCCGTCTATCAAAAAGAGACTTAAATATTTCAATGTCGTGCCCTTTTCTCGAATTTTAAAGAAGAGTTTTAAGAAATGCCGTGAGTACCTTGATATATTGGGATTAATAAGCGACGTGGAAAATTAGGGTTCAAATTTTAGCTGTCAGTTGTTAAAGATGAGGTGAAAACGATAGCTAGCCTAGCTCGAAATCATCTGAACGCTGAATCTCTTTAATTGCGATTTATTTCTAAATTTTTTTCCCTGAAAATATTTGTGAAAATTATGTTGTCTGTTTCTCCTTTCATTTCGGAAACTAATTTATTTTCGTACTTTTAAATTGGATTTTTAATTTTTTTTCTCTGGTTCATTTTACTGCGCATCATCGGATCGACGAAATATTTTTCAGGGCAAAACCAGCGGTAGAATTTGTTAAGAAACAAGAAAATAGACAAATTTCGTTAAATTTTTATGGTATAGAGCAGCGGTTCCCAACCTTTTAGGTTGTGCGCACCACTTGTGTAAAAAAAATATGTTGAGGCCCACTAACTAAATATACAAGCAAAAAAGATAAACATATATCTTTATATATATGTTATATGCACGTATATGTCAGTAATTAGTAAAGCTTACTGTAAAAGGAATAAAAATGTATTGCTTATAAAGCAGAAAACGAATGAAGATTCTTGAAGTTCCGCTGACTTCGACTCTTGAATAACGTTCCGCGGTCCACTAATAATCTATTTACTGCCCACTAGTGGTCCGCGACTCATGGGTTGGGAACCGCTGGTACAGAGCATTGGCTTTCAGAAGAATTTGAGTTATACTGACTTTGCGGATCAGTTGGGTTTCAAGGACAAGAGGGTTATGTCTGATAGTCGAGCTTCATTCAACATTTATTTAATTGGAAGAATGGGAAATCATAATTCGTAATAATCTTCCTTAGTTTTCTTGAAGTCATTTCTAAAATGGATTACTTTTCTCTCGCTGTTCCCTTTGACGTTCGGTTTTAGTGGTTTTGAAGTTGCTTACTTCCTTTGAACTTTGCTCCTACTTAAAATGCCTATGTTGTTACACAGGATTAATTTTTCATTTTTTATAAAACAGAGCTAGATGTTATGAAACCTTAATTGATTCAATTTTATCTTCCAAAAATCCTTTTTTCTATATTTTTCAGATGTTTCCAATGTGTTAATACACCGAAATATCTTCGCGATACCACGAAGATCAACACAAAACGAGTAAAATTGTAGAAATTCAGAGAAGAAACTCCCACTAGTTTAGACCAGAACTGGGCGTTCTTAAGGCTCCAATGCTTAAATCTTTTCTTACAAAAAAACTTTTTTTCTATGTTTGTCAAACAATTCTATCGTTTTAGTATGCTGAAACAACACATGCATTTTTTATGCATGCAAACCTATACTTTTCCGTCAAAAAAGAGCACGTTAATCATTCTTTCTATATAATCTGAGATTTTTTATTAAAAAAATGTTTTTTTCTCTAATTTACGACATGAATGCAGCAGTTATCGCCCCTCCACTATCGATTATAGCGGATTATAGCTCTCCGTTCAACCGAGGTGGCTTCACTCTAAACCGAAAAATCTCCGCCCCGCACAGTAGGCTGATTTATCAAAATTAGAATTAACTTGACAGGCAGTTGCAGCGGTGCGCGCAACGGACACGACAGACGTTTACGCACTGAAGGAGTAATTAGTAGCAGTTCGGTCGCCAACACACTCCATCCATCAATCCAGAC
>BGPR01003058.1:31671-42855 GCA_013235015.1 Araneus ventricosus | reverse complement strand
AATTCTTTGTTTTTGGAAAAAATAAATTTCAGACTTCTTTTTGGAAAGAAAAACAAAGGAAATTAATCTACGAAGAAGTATTCTAAAAGTAGAAGAGGCGAAAGGCAGGAAAGCAAACAACTAAATTCACGCAATGGCTGTTTAACAACAATATTAACCACCCAAATTAGCTGTAAAATGAAAACTAATTTGGGGAGTATCCGAGCTCACTCGACAAGTCTCCCACCCCCATTGTTTCGCAGAGTGATTTCGGGCAGACAAAAGATCTCCATTGTTCACAGCACAGTGGGTGTTACTTCACACCTAACGCTGCGAGAAGAGTCCTCTGGAATGAAAGGCCTCAATGGAGGAGAAGGAAAAAAAAGGAGAAAATCCACCACTTGCTCCGGGAAGGGGTCTTAACTCCCAATTAATCAGCGCCCTTCATTCCACGGCCCCTGTTTTGTTTGCCTTGGAACAGGGTTGCCGGATCGAAATGCCAAAATAATGCCAAACTTGCTTAAAAATGAGGCCAAAAACGGCCAACATTTGGTTAGAGAGTGAGTTAATTCAAGCACTTATTTTTCTCTAAATCATCATTAGATAAATTTAACAAAATACAAATTTTAAACACACACTTTTAAACGAGAATTTATTTTAATTATTTTCTACTTTTAAGTCTTTAATTTATAATTCATTATTATAAATATTATGGAATCTTGAAATAATTTTTTTCTCAAATGCGCTTCAAGATGGCGCCACTCGTACGGAATCAAAATTTAATTAAATTGATCCATTAAATGATAACTAAGATTTGGTAATTTTAAAATAGTGTATATTCATCAGGAATACATAAGCGTGCGAAATTTCAGACTTGTAATACATCAGGAAGAGAATGAAATATCCATTAGAAACTTCCATCTTCAAAACATAAAACAATTCATGTTAAATAAATGCATACCAAAAAGCATAAAGCACTGTACAGACATTTGCAGTCACTATATTGGCAAAAATAAACAGAAATCTTGTTCTAACGCAGAATTTCTGTGTTTATAAAAACGGTAGTGCACGTAATTTGGTTGTTAAAATATCAAGTTTATCCAGAAACAGCAGAATTAGTTAATAAAATAGCTTTAAAAATCACGAGGGAAAAGCGAGCCAAAATAAATTCCAAAAATGAATAAAAGGACAAATAAACATTTCTAAAGTTCATCCTAGTTACACCCTGATCTTTTACAATATAGCATGATATCATACAATATTCGCACTTTTGTATAATATTGTACAAGACTGTATTATATTTTACAATACATGTATAATATTGTACAATACCGTATAATATTGTACAATACCATATAATATTCCACAATATTGTACAGTATCTATCGTATGTTACGTTGTGGTACTCGGGAAGCGCTTTGAAGAAAATGCCAATTTTCCTAAATTTTGCCTTAAAGAGCCCAATATGGCAAAATAAAAATTTATTAAGCCAATCCAGTTGCATCCAGAGATATTTTACAATATATTATGGTATCGTTAAATATTCGCAATTTCGTATAATATTGCACAACACCGTATAATATCGACAATATTGTACACAGTGGCGAATCCAGGATTTGGGTCGGGGGGCCCGCGGCCGGAGGTCGTAAAAATTTTGTATCGCCGTGACGAAGGTCAAACCTCTTGGCTTATGTAAACCAAAATACTTTAACTTTACAGACTTTACTCACCTGACAATAAGAATAATAAAAAACAATAGAATACATTCGATAATTTAATAAAAAATACAATGAAATAACTAGCCAAAAAATGTCTTCGACAGCGTCAACGCTACAAGTACAAGTGGAATGACTAGAAAATTAGGAAAATTTTCGAATCTGTCAAGCCAGAGAGCAATATTGTCACGTTTCTATTATTTTTTTAAAAAGAGAAAAATTAAGAACAAACAGGTATAGTGATTTTAAATAAAATCAAGAATTCTGACTTAGCTCTGGGTGGGGGCTGCAGCCAGATAGCCCCCCCCGGATTCGCCATTGGTGTTACCTAGAAAGTGCTTTTTTAAAAAAAATCGAAATTTCCTAAATTTGGCCTTAAAAAGACCAATATGGCAAAATAAAAATTTATTAAGCCAATCCTAGTTGCATCCAGATATTTTATAAAATAGTATGGTATCGTTAAATATTCTCAATTTCGTGTAATATTGTACAGCACCGCATAATATCGATAATATTGTACAACATTGTATGATACGTTGTGTTACCTAGAAAGTACTTTTTTTAAAAAAGGCGAAATTTCCTAAATTTGGCCTTAGAAAGGTCAATATGGCAAAATAAAAAATTAATAAGCCAATCCTAGTTGCATTCAGATATTTTACAAAATAGTATGGTATCGTTGACTATTCGCAATTTTGTATAAGTATATAATTTCGTATATATATTGTACAGCACCGTATAGTACCGACAATATTGTACAACATTGTATGATACGTTGTGTTACCTAGAAAGTGCTTTTTTAAAAAAAGGCGAAATTTCCTAAATTTGGCCTTAAAAAGGCCGATATGGCAACCCTGACTTGGGATGAAAGGGAAAAAATGAAACAAGGGGAGGTTGCTTGAGGCAGGTTCCGAACGAAACAATGAGCACCAACGTGTTGTTTTAACAACGCCTCTCGATGCATTCTTGGGAACAAGGGTTTTAATTTGTCCTCTGTACCCGCACCTCTTGCACACCGCTTGTAGTGTTATTATGCGGGAATTGCGAAATATATTACATCAGAGCTTTTGAGGCATCAGATGTGCGGCCTCTTATTTAAGAAGATATCTTTTTGTGTGGGATATGAGCACGTTGAGAATAAAGTAAATATTATATCAGGGAATACGTTCGGGTTGTAACGGTTGTGTAAATTTGCGAATTGATTCTTGGAATAAACTGAAATAATGAGTATTTCGGATTAAAAAAATGCACAAAAGGGTGTCGAAATATTTAAAGACATATTGCGCTGTCACCAATTAATTGACAAGCATTGCTTCGCAGATTTGCTTGTTTTATGAAAACTGAATTCTCAAAAGGGCTTGAAAATTCATCACGAGTGTTTCCGAGATGCTTTAAACAAAAGGTAGAAGGGTAAATACTGAGAGGGTCTGTGGGGTGAAAGGCTTATTTCGATTGTAAAAGTTCAGAAGATATTTAATTGTTTCAGATTATAATGAATCAGTCAGAGTTATTGTCAAAGAAGTCTCATTATGCAGAAAGTGTGAAATTCTCTCTGAAAGCAGGAGAAATACCAAATAAAGAGAATAAATGGGAAAGTAAAATATCTTTTGTACTGTTGTGAAAAGAATGTTTACAAATATCATCATTGTTGCATCCTTAGATTTTGATTGCACTGATTGAGACAATATTATGCTTATTAGAATGTTAGAATAATATGCAATACTACCTAAAGTATGAACGTTTCTGAAAAACTGTTCTTAAAATAGATCTTGGTAGAACGCATTCTATCAAAAATTATAAATATTCTCTCTCAAATATTCAAGCAAACATCGTTTGATGATTCTAATGTAATTGTCAGGTTCAGAGCTCTATAAAAAGACAAATTTTATAAATAGTTTATATACCAGCATTCTCAGCATACCAGGTGGTCGTCAAAGACGGCTAGTATGCAATAACTTTACATTTAAAAATTAAGCGGATATGAATAATCCAGTTTCAATGATAATTCTTCAGTTATAAATTCAAAGCCGTTATAAAAAGGCCAAAAGCACCGAATCTATCGATCGGAGAATATTTTCTCGGAAATAGTGCTCCAGAACAAAAGGAGGGTCGTAAAAGATTTTATAGCAGCTTTAAATCACTGATGTTGAAGCATTTTTCAAACCTTAAAGTTCTTCAAGAAACAAACAAAAAAAACCTCCCTTTTTTATAGTAAGACATGACTTTTTCCAGGAAGACGGATCTTATCTATAATATTTCAATTCCGATTTCTTTTGGAATGTTTATAAATAATTTCTAAAAGCATATCTATTGTTGTGTTAAAGCTTTATACCACAAAACCTGTCCATAACGATGTTATAGAGACCTAGAAAAAATATTGTTATAGACAGGTTATCGTTAAAGAAAGTTTGAACATTTGTGCATCCGATGTTTATGTCCGAGTGCATAATGTACTAACTATAGTAAGTAATGACTTTTTCCAGGAAGACGGGTCTTATCTACAATATTGCAATTTCGATTTCTGTTGGAATGTTTATAAATAATTTCTAAAGGTATTTCTAATGTTGTGTTAAAGCTTTATACCATAAAACCTGTCTATAACGATATTATAGAGACCTAGAAAAATATTAATATAGACAGGTTATCGTTAAAGAAAGTTTGAGCATTTGCGCATGCAATGTTTATGTCCGTGTGCATAATGTACTAACTAATTTTATAGCGTTTATTTGATTCATCTTACGAATACTCGCTGATATGAAATTGTATTTCATAAACTTTAAATAATTTTTCCTTCTTGTAAGAACTTCAAAGTGAGAATTTTAGTTAACATTTTTACTAGCAATAAAAGTATGTATAATAGGGAGATGTGGACATAATTTTATTTCATAATATTATCAATGCTTTACATGTCTTGAAATGCCAATATTTCGAGGATTCATGGCTTTAGCACATCAAAAATGAACTTCAAGGAACAAGAGGTCAGTCTGAAGTAGTAACTGCGGACAATGGCGAATACGGGGGGCTATGGGGCTGCAGCGCCCTCAGAGCTAGACCAGAATTCTTTATTTTCTTTAAAATCACTACAGTTGTTTTTTTCTTAATCTCCCTTTTAAAAAAGTGACACCATTTCTTACTGGCTTTTGACAGCTCGAAAATTTTTCCACTTTTGTAGTCATTTTACTCCTATTTGTAGCATTGACACAGTCAAAAAACATGTTTTTGCATGTTATTTCATTGTGTTTTTTAATTAAATTATTGAAAGTATTGTAGTGCTCCTTATGATTCTTATAGTCAGGTGAGTAAAGTATGTAAAGTTAAAGTGTTTTGGTTTACATAAGCCATAAAGTTTGACAATGATACAAAATTTTTTATACCTCAACACCAACCCAAATCCTGGATTCGCTACTGACTGCGCTTGAATAGGTTCGACAGTTCCCAGCCAGAGACATGACAGAGACTTTTAGTGCACATTCTAATCACTATCCCTCTCCTCCTCATCTTCCTGTTACAACAGATTCCGGTTTCTAGTCCCCTTCCCCCGATTTGTCTGTTATCTCGTATTCTAGATCATGTGGAATCGTTTTACAAGAAAAGGAAATTAGGATTGCAGTGTGAAAGAAGTAAAATTTTCGTTATAGACAGGAGCATTTAAAACGTGAGTATTGCTGTAGGCAGGTTCAAAATACATTGAGTAAATAGGAATTCCGCCGGGTCCATATAAAATTGCGTTATAGAAAGGTTGATCGTTATAGACAGTATCTTTATACAGAGGTTTTACTGTATTTGTTTCTAATTTCATTAAAACATTGTGTCTATTCTACTTGTTGCGTTAATGGCATGGATTCATTCACTGAAATAGCTGCTTACGATGATCAATCCGGTGAGTCCGTTCACACATTGAAAGTTCGCAAAAGGAGGCTCGGGAGAGTCTGCCTTTAAGGTATGTGACTACCCTAAATTCCTCGTTTTGCAGAAAATTTTCGAAATTTGTTTTATTTGTTCATTTTATAGGCCGTACATTTAGGTATCTAAAAATGCTTTTTTTTCTACTATAATTACAAATAAAGTTATAGCATAAATAATAACCGGAAGTGAGAATTATGATACCGGAAGTGGTAATTGAAAGAGCCTTAAAAATACAAACAATTTGTTTGAACAACTATATTTAAATTCTCAAGCAATATATTGTCTAAAAATATAGATTTAAGCTTCCATTTCTTATTTTTATTGTTTTATTGGTTTTTGGCGACGCTTTTTTTAAAAAATACAACACAACAGTAATTACAACAGTAAAAATTATTTTTTTGGCGCTCAAATTGCAGTGTTATAATTTAATTCCGCTTATTTTGAACTATTACCTGTTCTCAAGTGTTTTTAAATGTAAATTTATCCATAGATGATTAAAAGTTACATGAAAATTGGCAAAAAGCTAATTCAGATATCGAGATGCCACTAACTATCTACTACACAAAATTATTCAGAAAAAAATCAAAAAAGCTGAAAGAACACAAAAGTCGTTTAAAATCAAGTAAAAGAGGGTTTGACTTATAAATATGGCGAGTTTTAAGATTCTAAGATGTGTACAAAATTTTTTGTACTCTATGAAAATTTTTAAATGCGTTTTCTGAGAAATTGGAATTTTCGGTATTTTTCTACGCGGCAAACATCATTTTGGAAAATGTTTTTAAGATATTAAAATGAAAGTTGGCCAAAATGTTTTATTTGTTTCTAGCTATGTTATGAACTAGAATCTAAGCTCTCTGCCTATATTTATTTATTTTAATGACTTTTTAGTGAGAAAAATCGATGATTTTTTTTAAAAAAATCGAGTTTGTTCACTAAGTTTGGAATATCTCCAACACCTTTCGAGGTATTAAAAATATCGTAGTTCATGACGCAGATAAGCATGTTAGCCATATATTGTGCAAATATTGATGAAATATATTCAATAGAACTTATTATAGGACGTTTGGCGTAAGTGCAAATTTTCACTAAAATTTTGCTAAAAATTGCCTATATTTTGAAAGTCAATGAAATTTCCCATGAAATTGCATTGGAATTCTTAGTTTTATAACTCATTTTAATTAAAAACATGAATGTTTCATTAAAAATTTGAAAATTTGAAAAAAAGTGCTCCTAAGGTAGTCACATACCTTAAGAGTCCTTTAATACGGTTACAAACATGGAAAGTCGCTTCCCAGCAATGTGAGTTTTATGGTTGGGAAGAGAGTTTTACAGGGATAAGTATGGGATGACTATCAGCAGCCACGTCTGGTTCCCCGACCTTGGCGACAAACTTGTCGACTTTGGCGACGAAATATGGGATCTCAAAGGTGCTGGAATCTTCTCGATATTTCCATTAGGAGAGAAGATACGCTTGAATGTACTAGAAGATTCCATGTGACGTCACGGCCTGCCGCGGGAGACTATATAGGGAGAGCGCATGGATGACGGAGGGTGTGTTGATCCATTGGGAACGACTTTAGAGCTAAGTCCGCAGTGCGAGCTAGGAAGCTGGTGAGCTGAGCGCTATTGAAAGTGCAGTTATTGTCGTTACTAGTTATTTGCTGACTGTTTGTGTTGCTAAATATCAAAGTGCTGAACTGTTATTATCTGTAATTTGTTGTCTGTTTGCATTGCTAATCTGTGCAAGAACTATTGTTTCCTGTACCTGTGATACGTGTTTTCCTGACTATTTGTAAATAAACCTTCATTCTTCATTATCCTGCGTGTTGGACCTGTTTGCACCATACACCCACAGAAAGACTTTTGCAACAATACGTTCATGCCGTCTCTGCAATTCATGTTTTTCTCTCATGGGCGGCTACTCTAAGAGCGCTTTGCTTAATCGGGTGGCACCGAACTAAAGTGAGAAATGAAATTTTACCGCAATGATAGCCATTGATGCCCTGTATTTTTTGCCACTATTGCTGTCATGTTTTTGCCAACACTTTGTTTGAAATGTTTTAAAAAATTGTTTATAATATTGAATTGTTATGTTTATATTATTGAATTTATTATATAAGGTATGCTTATAATATTGAGTTGAAATAAAAAAAATCCCTACCTTTTCAATTAATATGCGTTAAATTTCCATTATTTTACTTTTCAACTATATTTTTCTAGTTACTAAACGAACTAAATTGTTGGTACAATTGCACAGCCTGATGAAATTCATTGGAAAAGTAATGTTTTGCACTTTCATATGGTGTGAAAATGACTTCTGTGCTGTAATATTTTCGGAAGTTATTAAGGAAAAAGGCCGAAATGTCGTCTAATTTTTAATTAATTAAAATTCAATTAAAATTTGAAATAAAGGTCTCCAAGGTGGCAGTAGGAGATTTTGTCAATATGAGGCCACAGGCTAAAAATCGTTTTGAGGCCCCCTCCCCCTACCCAATGTCAGAAAATAGCCGTAGGTTTACCATTACAATGCACGTCGAATAGGTTTTGAGATCCCCTAGATTCTCGAGACACGAGGAGAGCACCTCTAACGCCTGTGCGAAAAGGGGCCACTTCAAGGTACACATTTCCACACTTCAAAGTATGTTCGTACCAAATCTCGTAGCTCTACGTCTAGGTGTCTGTCCTGTAGAGAAACACAGACACACACACATTCTCCTTTATTATTAGTAAAGATTAATATTGTTTTAAGATTTTATTCTTTTACTTACATTTGACACAAATTTCATGTGATTTCTGTACAGATTTATCTTCTGATTTATATATTGATTACTCTTTAGGATTGGGTTGATTTATTGCATTGATTTAACTTTATTATTGATTTATATATGAGACAGTTTCAATGCGATTTGAGTGGTACGTACATATTACTATTGAACTTCAATTTTCCCTTTATCACGAATATTAGAGCCAATCTAACAGAAAGAATTACAGATTCGGAATAATCACCACAAAATTCTTATAAAATCACTGGAATATCATCGGCAAAAATATCGGTGTTGAGCAGTGTTATAGGATTTTACATACTACACATGATTACAGGATTTTACATACTAATACATGAATACTTCAGGAATTACTTCAACTTTTAATGAACATATTTGCTAGCTATATGTCGAAAAACAATATTTTGAAATATAAAAATAATGATTTTCTCCATTTAAGACAATATCACATACGAAAAAATTAACAAATATAATTTTTCATTCATTGCGGATAATGAGCTTTAAGGAATCTTCTTCTTCCCTTTCCAATTCCAAAAGTGCTAGTAGCTCCTCTAGTCTATCTTCACTTGAAGAGGAGCAATAACGGGGTCTGTCACCTGTTCTACCAAGTACTTCAAGTGCAATGACTCCAGCATCGGATCCGTATCGCTCTGAAGATTTGGAGGCAAAGCAGACTATTTGAAGTGACTTCATCCTGAAGGATAAGAATGCAACATTAATGATCTGTAAATGATGAATGATCAATGAACACATATAATGTTAATTGATTAACTCAATAATGAATGATCAATAAACCCTATATGATGTTATTAGTAACTCTGCCAATGATGAATGATCATTAAACACTATATGATGTTATTAGTAACTCTGTCAATGATGAACGATCAACGAACACTATATAATGTTAATGAAAAACACTGTCGAAGATGAATGATCAACTAAAAATTATATAATGTTAATGAAAAATACTGTCAATGATGAATGATCAATGAACACTATATAATGCTAATGAATAATAGCGAGACTTTGCCGATTCCAGATAAGAGAATTTCCGGAAAGTCGAAAATACTTTTTAAAACTTACCTGTTCTTGTTTTGTGATACCATCTGTAGAAATTGAAGTTTAAGAAGTTCGTTCATCATATATTTTTTTTATCTGTTCGCGATAACTGAATAAAGAATATCGAAAATCGCATCGATTGTTGAAAATTAAAACAGTTACGGACAATTATGCATTTTCAGGAGAGCAAACTTAAAAAAAAATCATTTTAAAATCACCATGCATAACACCACATGAAAGTTACGAATTTTTTAGTTTGATGACATGAAAATTCAAACTTCTGCCTGATTACAAGATTGTAATTGAGTTTTAAAAATTCATTGTGTATGGAATGAAGCTAGATGAACATTTGTCGGTGGATGTCATGAAAGTCTTTCTTCCATGTAACGTTTGTGGTCTGTGTGTAGCCCTCATCTTCATTCTTTCGCAACTTTATCTGTCACACTATTCTACTCTCTATTATAAATATATATACGGGGTGTCCACTAAAGGTACTTACACTCCCCTATTTTCAGGACGGCAGCAGCTATAGTCATAAACATGGTGTCTAGGTATATTAAAGTGATTATGCGCTACGCCATCAGACACTTTTCAGCGCCCACTGGTGGCAAAATACAAAGTTAATGTCGCAATCTCGAATATGGTACAAGACGAGGGGAAAATGTCAATTATAAAGTTGTAGACCATCATCTATTTAATATAAAAAGACACCTTGTGCTCATTAATGCTGAAAACAGAACGCTTAGTACTTCATCTATTTCCTCGCGACTTCCGAAACTGTTACATGACGAAACGGGTTAGAAAGAGAAGAAAAACAACTAATTATATCTAGAAGGTGCGTGTTACCTGGCATACGTCAAAAATAGTGGTGTCCAGGTATACCTAAGAGGTCTTTGTGAATAATATTTCAAT
The DNA here is from genome assembly GCA_013235015.1 of Araneus ventricosus. Classification (NCBI taxonomy): domain Eukaryota; kingdom Metazoa; phylum Arthropoda; class Arachnida; order Araneae; family Araneidae; genus Araneus; species Araneus ventricosus. Next base: position 32,504 of record BGPR01003058.1, on the reverse strand, counting down.
TGTGGACATGGATTTGATCTACTCAAAATATAAGCTGAAGATTTTTAAATCACCTTCTATTATTTAAAAAAATCTGCCTCAAGATTAAAATAAAAGGTTGCTGGATTTCAGCAACTGTAAGTTCTTAAGATATAAAACACAGACAGACACACGCATGTATAATAACTGGAGTAATTTTGAAATTTTGGTTGGATTTGTACGCATACACACAGGCATGCAAATAGTACTCACAAATACTCAAGGATGTGATTCTACAGCGGACTTACTAAGTGGCGCTGCCCTTTCGCTGAACTTCGATTGTATGAAACGCTGGAGCGGGATTTTATGCATTATGAGCTTTTAAATAAAAGTATTTTTTTAAGTTAAAATACTATATTTGTATGTTTTAAAAATGCGTTTATCTACATGAGCGTTGGCCTTACGTCGTGAGCTAATAGTAAATATATTATTGATTTCTAGCATATGACGTTCACGCCATGTAGCCGCCTTTAACAAGTGATTTGCTATGTGATAACTGTGATATTTTTATGGTATATGTATATGTTATGCTATGATATTTCACACACAAACACCCGCTCATGCACGCACACACACAAGCACGCACGCAACCTGATAACTGGAGTAATATTGAAATTTTGGTTGAATCTGTATTTGTGACTGATATGTTGTAGAGAGTTTGAAAGTTTCGGCGAGTTTATAGGTGGATCCTCTAGTTCAATGGTGGATCCGCAATGAAGTGGAAATTTTCCTTTTCACGTAACTTTTGCTATGAAAGATTTTTTTGCTATGAAAGACAGAAAGATTCATTTTCTATGAAAGATAGAATGATGATT
>BGPR01003058.1:4460-31661 GCA_013235015.1 Araneus ventricosus | reverse complement strand
TTTCGCCCATGACACTTCAATACTTAATTACTCTTGTATAAGGATTGAATGCAGACCCTTAGATGTTTTATTGTTTTAATTTCGCCCATGACACTTCAATACTTAATTACTCTTGTATAAGGATTGAATGCAGACCCTTAGATGTTTTATTGTTTTAATTTCGCCCATGAGACTTCAATACCTAATTACTCTTGTATGAGGATTGCATGCATTTTATCAACCTTAATATAGATATAAAAAAATCTACATTCGCCGTTTCTGGGGATTTTTCAACTAGTATCTCTAAATGAGAATGCATTTTATGAAGTTTCATAACATTACATTACACCACCTGCATCCCCGTGTTTAGAGCCATTTGGCTCCTTTCCGGTTTGGATGGATGGAGGCGAATTTTATTTTTTAAGAAGGGCCAAAAACAAGTAACAGGTACAAGAGTAAATGTAAATGAAAAAGAAACATACACTGGACAGAACAACATAGAAAACAATACGAAATAGAAAAAAATACGTAGAGGGAAAAAAATCATAAGTAGCCGGAAGTGTGTGTCAGTCTGGGTGGATGAGTGCTCAATTATTATCCTCTACAATGAGATTGTTCTCATCACATATGAAACGCATTAGGAGTCGAAGTCGGGTTTTCCAAACTCCAACAGTGTCACTTAAATTACAGTGGTTGAAAAATATTCTCACGAACAACTTCTCAAGAAGTTCTATAACGGAAAGGGATCGAGCTTCATTCATTAAAATGTAAAATCACAAATCATATTACGCCATTTGAGCACACTTACAAGCAATGGTACGGCGAATCATATGTGCCATCATCGTGTCCTTCTTCAGTCTCAATTTTCCGGAGATAGTTTGCAATCGTTACTGACTTGTTTCTCGCATATTTATGACAGGCATCCATGTCGTTTCGGACCAACTTATTGAGAAAAGCAATATTTACGACGACATCTGTAAGATTTGAAAACAAAGATTATTCAAATTATAAGGCGATAGAAATTGAGTGACCAAAATATTAGAAACGCCCTTCTATGCAGTATTAATCTGTGACCTCTGGATTTGATAACAGCAGATATTCTTGTAGCACGAAATCTACAGGTTGATGAAACCGTTGAGGAGGAACATTAGCCAATACTAAAAATATGGCAATTTTGATTCCTTCAGGTTGGATTGTAGGGTTTTCCACTTCTTCCCACAAATGCGCCACATACCGAACTTTCCCTCTGTGTTATGGGGAAGATAATTGGACTGTCAAGCCAGACAATTTTCCATTCATCAAATGCCCAATATCAGTGTACTCAAGTCCACAAAAGCCCCCTTTTTTCGGGTTTTTAGCGAATCAATGGTACTCTTCTTGTTTGCCGGCTATTAAAACCAATTCTTTGTGAGGTCTGTCTTGTATAGACCACGGATATGTTTTACAATGTTCCTTAGCTATATTGCGCTGCTGCTATTTATTGCCTTGTAGCTCTTCTGTTACTGCGCGAAATGAATATCAATCATTTGGCTCAGCTTTCGTTCATTAGAAATTTCCACACGCTATTCCACTCTTTGCTCGAAGTTTTTGGCTTAGCTTCCATTCTTTGAAGATTCAAGGTACTGCTGTACAAGAAAAGACAAAAATATTAGCTGTTTTGGAAATAACTTGAACCGTTCTATCTTATACCCACAATCTTATTGTGTTTCAGGTCAGGTCCTATTTTCCCCATGAACAGGCAAAACTGCAACGCTGGTGCTTCTAGTAGACTAGCAGGAAGCGTTTTAACAGTGAATCTGGCTTAAAATGACATTGCATTTGATTTCAGGAATGAATCGAAGTTAGAGTGAGTGGTTTTTACAATAGTTTAGTTACTCAGTGTATAAGATGAATCAGAATTCAATAGGAAAACTGTAAGGATTTGCAGGATACACTTGAACATTTTTTTGTGTGCAGGAATGTTTGGTCGCAAGTCACCAGTTGAGACAAAGACACAAAAATTTGACATGAAAGAAAATATGAATGATTTACTAGTGCTACTAGTAGTGGCGACTAGTCCATTAGGGTTGCAGAGCTGCAGTCCCCATGAAATTATTTTAAAAACTTGTATTTTCGTTTTTATTCTCATTTGCTTACTTCTCCATATTAAAGGTTCAATGATAACGTAAATGAAAAAAAAACTAATAAAAAAGGTAAAATGAAGACGAAAAATTAATCAACAGCTAAGTGAGACACAGACTAGAGCTGCGAAGAGTTTTGTCTCCTCCCCCCAAAGGATCAAAATTCGCACAATGAGCACCGTTGAATGATGGTCAGGAGGTAAAAGGCAGCCCCTTCTCCCTTTGAATTTAGAAGGACAAGAGCTGCGGTCTTTACAGCCTAGATTTTTGGCATGACTTTCGCCTTCGCTTCCTCATTTGGCTTTTTTTCAGCTTTCTCTCATGGGCTGTTCAATACGTTTCTGTTTCGCTTCATGTTGCATCGACAGAAACGTATCTGGTTTAATGAATATTCGTTTTTTATTGTTAGAAATAGCTTTTCGAAATCAAGTTTGAAGATTTCCTAAAATATTATTCTGTTAAAAAATTTTTATAAGGAAGGATCATCATTATTAGAGGTATCTAAGAAAAGCTGAACGTTGCAGAACTTCAAAAAATCGTTTTTTTATAGCTTTGACTAAGCGAAAAATTGAATATAGAAAATTCAGCTCTCATTACGACGGATTTAAACATCGTTCGGCAATTTTTCCTTACATATTATTGGAAGAGTAAGATATAACTACAATTTTATGATTGAATATTAATTTTTTGGTCGGTGTATAGCGAGCATACTTTAATTTGGACCCTATTTAACCGAACTGAAAATACAGTTCTTACAAAAGTTGCCAAATTTTGGTGCAAATTAAAAATTGCAGCTACATAACATTTTGTTTTTTCAGTTTATACCATCTTAAATTTCAGAAAATTATCTTTATAAAATAATATCAGTTTAGATGACGTGCAATTTTTCCCCTTAAATTTGACAATTTTTTAAATATATTTTGATGCATAATTTTCAACGATACTTTGCAATTCTGTATTGAAAGTCGAACCAATTTCATTGTTTCATCAAATCTTTAAATCTATTTTTTCTCCTATATTAGAAAAACGTGATATAAAATTTTTTGAGTCCATTTTCCTTGTTTTGCCTTATTTTTTCTGTCTAATTTTCCCCCTTTCTTCGTTACTTCAGATAAATTTTTTTGATTATTATTATCTGAAACCTTCTTTTATCGTAACAAAATGCAGTCCACTTTCGTTATTTTGCCTTTTTCACTGTCTAAATGGTTCCCTTTCTTCGTTACTTCAAATAAATTTTTTTGATTATTATTATCTGAAACCTTCTTTTATCATAACATAATGCAGTCCACTTTCGCTGTTTTGCCTTATTTTTTTTGTTTCCTTTCTTCGTTACTTCAAATAAATTTATTTTTTGGACAGATATATTATTTTGATAAGTTTACATTTTACCTTTGACATTAAACTCGCCTTTTCACTTAGGGCAAGATAATTTTCTCTGGAGATTAACACTTTCATGGCTACGGACGAGATATCTCGTCCTTCAGAAATCTTCGCCAGCTTTAGAATTTAACTTGCACAACAAATTTATTAAGTTAAACATATTAATAGATGTCCGCAGAATGCGTTCTCATCTTTCTTTTTTGATTTATAAATATTGTCTAGAACGAGCACGGTTAACTTTTTGTCTTTTTTGGAGGTTGCATCCTATTCGCCCATAACGAGGAATTTGTTAAGGCATTCAATTATTTATTATAATTAGGTTAAACATTCACTTTATATTAGCTAAATAATGTGTAACAATTGTAATTTTTCAATTGACCAACATAAAAATTATTCTTCAGTGAACTTCGTGATTTTTAAAAAGCCATACTGCCTAAAACTTTTTTAGCACATGAATATAAATTCAGATGGAGAATTTGACTGAAATAAAGAAATTCAAAATTTCAGAACTCGATCCATTTTAGTTTTCAATTCATTTTTCACTTTGCAAGACTAATCGCAAAAGAGTGGAGCGTTTTTTGTTTAAAATGTTAGTGGTGTCAAGATTGTTTACTAAACACATGTAACTAGCTGATCCCGCACTGAGCATCTGCGCACAGTTATACGCATACCATGATTTTCCTGACGCTTCTAGAGCCATACTGGCGATTCAATGCTCCAAGAAATTCGCCAAGACAAAAAAGGCGCCAAGTAGTGTGCGCATAAGAGAAAAGTAGTTCCATGATGTTCACCTCAATTTGTGAATGGCACGATTTTATCTTCGCTGAATTAAACTATTTTGACGTTGATCTAAACTTTCTCTGGCTCACCTAAGCCCATCTTCTTCATTTCTAACTCATATCTTTTGAATAATTTCATTCAAAGTTTCATTATATTGTAAGAAATAGTGTGAATTCTTCCTCTTAAACTCATTTTTTACGAGAGAAATTATTTTACATCCGAACGAATATCACACTAAGTCATCACCCCGACCTGCTGCTAGGCATACGGGTACATTTGAATGATCGGCCACCACGACAGCAGTCAGGCGCTGTGGTTCCTGCACAATAGCCCTCATTTCGTGGTGCCCAAGCTGCAACCCCCCGTTTTTCCGGGGTACGACCTGTCATCGGAGTGGGCTCGAAGAGCCTCGCCACAGTAATGTGCCATCGGGTTGACGAGAGCCAGTTTACTTATACGGCAGCCTCTCTTCCGCGTGCTCGCGGTGTCCCCCCCTCCGATGGGGATCAGGACGAATATAATAAAAGGCTATGACTATGAAGTTATGTCTAACATGGAGGAGGCTACCAGTTTTGTTTTGTAAACAAATCGATCGTTGCCATCGGCAAAATAGAAATTAACCTCTTTTCTGTGCCACATACTTTAGCGTTATATATATATATAATATCATGGTTTCAGTGAGGTATCAAAGTGTTTTAGGGAAAATGCATGGCGACAATGAGTCGCTGATTTCGCGAGTTGTGTGCGCGTGGAAACGATTAAAATATTCTTTTAGTAATAAATATGCCAAAACTAGAGATTTAATATACCTCCAGCGCCGGAAATAGAAAAAAACTGGAGTTTTAGAAAAGCGATTTAGGAATACATTAAGATTTTAAAATATATAATATTAGAATTTGAAATAAAATTAAGTGAGATTATTACACACATATATATATATATATATAGGACCAGGGGACTGTATAAAAATTGATATTTCCTCATTTTTCAGCAATACATCTATTGACAACAACATAAAAGATACTTCTTTACTTAATTAAAATCATTTTTCCAATTGGAAGTTTTTGGTTATTTCTAACGGTTTAACGGTGTCTAACGATTAGAGTGGAAACCTTGTTTAATCTTATCAATAATATTTTGGAGTGACTTAAATTGAATAACAGTTTTTAGCCAATACAGGGTATAAATAAAGAAAAAGTGATTCATTTTACTTAAATGAATTTGTGAATCCTTCTGACATATAGCTACCCCAACACTCCTCAGTTTTTGAAGCCTCTCTTCGGTTAAGTCATTTGCGGATCCACATTTGGCTGAATAATCGTCCAAGCAATCAAGGTGCCTGAAAACCTGCCTGAAAAGATTCAATAAAGTAACTAAAATGCATTCAGGAACCATAATAAATACACACTTTTATATAACTCGACTTATTTCACCTTTTTAAAAATGGAATTTTGTAATCAAATTTTCCTCCACTTTCTCATGGGACAGAGGTACGAAATTTTGCAAACTTCAGTGTTCTAGATGATAATACATTACTTTAATACTTTCAGAACATTTGATTCAATACGAGGGTATGCCCAGTAAGTGTTTTTGAGAAAAATTGATTTCAATAATATTTGATTTGAAAATAATATCAAACTAATAAAAGTGTGTTTTTTTAAAAAATGTGTATTTTTGTTAAATTTATTTTAATTTTCGAAAATGTTCTTAACCAATATCATATGTAATGAACATGAAATCACATGCTTATATCAGATATGAAAAAGGAAGCAAATATTTATTATTGCTTGGGACATTTTCAGTGTTTTCTTCTTGTAAAATACTGGGAAAATGAGATAGGTGACGTTGTGATATTTGTAACAAATATATATATATATATATATATATAGATATGTAGATATTTTAAGAAATTAAATTAATTTTAAAATATCGCTTGGCATCAATTCTTTTCTAAAAGTTATAAAAAGAGATTTGTCTTTAGCTAACGTTGCCTAACGACGGAAAAGAAAAAAAATGTTACTAAGATGAAATCCTATGTCAGTCAGTGATGTAATTTGTGTGACTTACGTGTTTATGTAAAATGTGCGTGTTGTGTGATAAGTTCAATAAATAACTTATTTTTATAAACAGGGCTCCACGATTCTTCATGCTATACTGTAAATACATTTCAATGTTCTTTGACAATCGACGGTTTGAATTTTCGATATCTAAGAATTCATTTTAAGATATTTACTCGATATTGCTTGCAGTTCAACAATTAAAAAAAAGCCAATCACAGTCGAAATACTCACGGGCACAATTGATCGACGTCTGCCTCGGTCTTTGGAAACTGCCAATCATTAGGCTCTCTGCAAATTCGGTAGACAGGGGCATCGCATATGCTGTCTCTTCCCCTCACACCTATACAATAAAATGTTCTATTTTACCCTTAAATGCACCGTGTTGCCTTTAAGCAACATACCCAATTTTTTTAAAACTCTTGAGTATACAATTGAAGCTCTAATGACTGTTGTTGCCAATAGAATACACATTAAAAATTATATAAATTCTATTGACAACATATAGATGGTAACCTGAGTTCTGATAAAGAGACAAAAATAAATTGATGTTTTTCACCTGAGGCTGCATCTCTTTTACTTTATTTGTGCACTTGAGAATACCATGTTTTATTCAACAATGCTGAAGGAAATTCCTTATCCGTATTATTAGTTATTAAAATTCGTCTCTGTTTAATAGTAATGAATTTTAACAAGATTTTTTTTCTGAAATAAAGTCCAGAGCTGTCAGGTATTAATAAACTGTTTTATAGCCATAAACATACTTTAAACAAAATAGGACTTCCTAAACTATTTTCCCCATGTTTTATTCAAGAAATGAAAGACAAAAAGCATTTTTAAATCAATTTTTTAAAAATCGGGTTTTTAAGGGTTAATCATTCGTTATTGGCAATCATTTTCACACCATCATTTCTGGTTGCAATGTATGTCGTGGATATAAAACCTATTATATGATATGCTCATACGATTTTGAGCATTTTTCCATTTTAACTACAATAATTACTCCCAATGAGAATGTAAACGAGTTATTCTGTAAGAAAAATTCAAATTGTAACGTTTTAAAAACTTTTAATAGATGCTCATTGCAGGCGTATCAATTGGATATTGCTGTTAATAGATTGTTTAAAATGAGTTTATGCAAAATTCTTTATAAATTAAAGCAAAATTTGCACGTTATGACAAAGAATCGAAACTCCGTTTGAATAAAAAAACCAGTGAGAGTGGTTCGACTTTCTCGCATGCTAACAGAATGTGGCTCCTTGTGCATGGAAAAATAGTGAAGACAGCCGAGCATGATTTGTGGACAACTTATGTTGACAACTTATGTGGACCTATTGGATCTAACAATTGACACACATTTACAGTTTTGGTGACACGACTAGATACTAAATTTCATTCATGTAGGTCTTTACGGTTTTGCGTTATCGCATTTAGAAAAGCACACTGGTACAAATGTAATGACACACTGGTGCAGAGTTACCATATTCAGATATTCATACTGGCACAAACGTAATGACATACCGGTGCTGAGTTATCATATTCAGATATTCATACTGGCACAAATGACAGAACCAAATGACCACACAATGACAGTACCAATAAATGATACACCGGTGCTGAGTTACCATATTCAGATATTCATATTGGCGCAATTGTAATGACACAATGGCAGACAGTCTCCCATTGGCTGATTTGGTCTAAAATTTGATAAAGGTATGAATTGTGACACTAAAACTACATGCCTAATTTCAATTATCTGGCTCGTAGTGTTTTTGAGTTATTGATATTATTAAGACAGGTTTCTCGTAGATGGATTCCCTCTAAAATCTGATAGGAACCTACAATCTTGGTGACACCATCCGGGAAGAAATGTCATCCTTTTAACTTGTTGCGTGTTTGAACTATCGTGATCACAGGTAGTATCGTACGCACAATTCACCAATTTTTTTTCGGACTCAGACTTGTCTAAAATGTAGAGATTCATCAAACTCTCGAGGTTGAATTTTTTACTTTTTCATTACTATATTTTTCCACTCTACGCATTTTTTTCCCGATTTCAAATATTCAAAAATCTATATAAATAAAGCAGAAACGCGCATATTTTGCAAGCTGTAGAAATCGGAACTACCGAATAGATTTACTTCAAATTTTTTCCACAAATACTATAAAGCACTAAGGAGGTTTTAGTTCAAGTTCTGTGAGAATTAATTAAATAGTGTATTCTTATTAATATTCAAAGTCAGGGGACACTTTGAATTGGTCTCACTGTTTTTTCAACAAGGAACTTGCCTTTCGCTTTCAGACTGCGAATTTTACTTGACCCCTTTGCCTTACAATTTTATCTAATCTCTTAATCAGATGCCCCCACCCATTAGGGATATTTTTTATCATTTCAATCTATTTAAGATGGTAAAAGATACTTGAGACATTTAAGCGTGTCCGAGTGATTTTTGTATTTAAAATTAGTTGTTACGTCGGCAGACTTAAATACGGATTTAAATAGCAAAAATTCTGTAATTCAATGCAAGTGTCAGAGACGTCATTGTATGTTAAGGGGTTAAGTTTGTTTTAATTTTTGCTCTTTTTAGTGTAAATCGTTTTACTCATTGACTTTTTAAGATAATTTTCTGACTATAAATATTATTTGGAGTTTTAAAGCATCTATAACTTTTTAAGTTTGTTAATATATTTTTAATACTCCGTTTATATTGAAGCGGGCATCGAAATTTTTAAAAAGAAGTTCCCGTACCTAATTCATTAGTTCTTTACTGATTTTAACGTAAGAAAGTTACAGACCAGATGAGAGGATTTTGCATATAATTATTTTTTATATAAGAGTAAATTTTAAAATTAAAGATATTAGAGAAGAAAATATTTTCATCATCAGAAACACCAGGTATATCAGCTAGTTTGTAAATAAATATAAAATTACATATCTTACCTTGCCACACTCCCAAAACGAGGCAAACGCAGAGCAGCATTTTGTTTCACTGAAAGTGTTTCACGGATTGAATCGATGAAGAGGCAGATGGTTACGAGTGCGAAGTTCTAATTCGCAATTAATTAGGAAAGGGATATCCTTTCTGAAGGATAATAATGTTTTTGAACAAAATCTGTCGTAAATCTTTCTATGGATTAAAAGATTTCATTTCCGTTTGAAATTGGGTAGCGGTTCTAAGAGGTGGGGTGTTCGAAGCTCTTATAACGCTTGTAGTGGTAATAGTACGTCTGGGAGCTTAAACCAATTATAAATTTTACCAGACATCAAGGTATGATTAATAAAAGGAAATCTCCTTAAAAATATAAATTCACTAGTGTTTTTTATTTTAATTTTCAATCATTATTATGAATATTATAAAAAAAGACTAGTAAACCCGTGCAAAAATTTTCACATTCAGTCTTCGCCACCCCTCTTTTTTCAAATTATTTAGTCTTGTTGGCTTGTTAAAATTGAATATTCGTCGAAGTGAATACACAAAATAGAAAAGACAGTTTATTGCTTTGAAAGTATTTGCAATATCTCTTTTTGTCCAAGCGAAGCGAGTCTACGTTTCAACTCGGCCGTTCACCATTTCGTCTGTCTGTAAATTTGTCTGTTGTGCAGTCATGGCCAAACGCGGTGTGCGGTTTTCTTAGAGTTTGGCCTAAAGGTTTTTCGAGGTAATAAATAACAACGCATTTGTAAGAATTTTTATTTTTTGATTTCGTTTCAAGATAGTGGCCTTATTAATGGTTTCAATGTTTTAGCGAATCAGAGGAGAGTTTTGCACCATTAAAATATTTGAATCATTTTGGTAAAGGCGAGACATTTAAATGTAATTTTATTAATACTGATAAAAGCAGGCATTTAATTGCACTTTTGTTAATCCTGATAAAAACAGACATTTAATTATAATTTTTTAATACCAATGAAAGCAAATATTTGTGGATATAATTAGTGTAAAAAAGAAGATGGATAAGATCATACTGAGAGCTTATTTTCCCGGTTTAGTTTATTATAAGATTCAATTAACAAATTTTTCCAGCTATAACCGGAAAAAAAGAATTTTTAATGAATCAAAATAATGATAATCTCTGTTACAAACGATATCAGACAAGAATAAAAAAGCAAACAACAGATTCCTTTATTCTTTGCGCAAAAATCTGTTTAAGGAAGCATCTTCCTCCGATCTCAATTTCAAAAGTGACAGTAACTCTTCTAGTATTTCTTCACTTGCAGCGGAACAGGTTCGGTAGGTAATATCTGCTCTAGTCAGAACTTCAATTGCAATGTCTTGTACATCAGATCCGCATCTGTCAGATGCTTTGGAGGCAAGGCAGGCCATTCGAAGCGAATCTGTCCTGAAGAAAAAGAACGTAATTTTACTGAACAAAATTATCAAACGCCTACAAACAAAATTTTTCCTATCGTTTATAGCAGAGGTTCCCAACCGGTGGTACGCGTATTCCTGGGGGTACTCGAAATCAAAGTTGTTAATGGCGGAAACAAGAAAACATAAGTTAAGATTAAAAGCTAGAGAATTTTGTTTCTCCAAGTGAATACTTGCTATTTAATAACTATACCACTTGAATAGTTGATTATTACGAAGTGTAAATTTTAGCTATCCTTATAAGTTGAAACGAAATAATTACAATACTGGTTTCATTTGCTTTGTAAAAATGAAATAAAATGTCAAATAATAAAAGGGTTTTGCAAATGTTATGAATTCAAGTCATTTCAATTTTAAGCTAACTTAAATTTACCTTAATATTATTGATAAAAGCTTCTTTGCATGGACGGATTGTTGAAGGGGATTAGATATGATAATAGGAGGTACGCGAAAACAAAAAGAATAATCAAAGGTTGCGCTAGGAAAAAACTGTTGGGAACCCCTGATTTATGCGATTCATTCAAGAACATAAATAATACATAATTCGTAGATGGTGATTATAAAATGAGTAGTACTAATGTAGTATATTGGGTGAATTGGAAATAAACTTGCGAGGAATACATAAGCACGGATGTGAGTTTGAAGCAGATAGAATCAAAATTGGAGACTAGGGCTGATAGCTCCGAGTGCAATGAACAACCAGTTTGGTAGGAATGTAATTTATATGCAAATAGCGCAAATAAGACATCATACGTCACGTGAGAACACATAAAATGCGTACCGTCGTCTCACGCAGTTAATTATCACAAGCAAAGAACGAAAAAGAAAAGGATTAAAGGTGGTATTAAAGACATTTTCTGAAAATTCCAGCGACTTGTTCATGCAAACATGAATAACAGAAATAATATTCCATTCAGGATATGATAGACAATCTTGAAGAAGGGTTTAGAGTAATTATTATTTATATTATTAATTCAAAGCGAGGGAACCGACCAGATAATTTTGCCTAGCCCGAGACTCTTGCATCGTTCGTTGACGTATTTGGATTGCTTTCTTAAACGGAGGTTCAGCTGGTGGTAGTCGACCAAGGGAAATAGCACTGATGGATGACAGATATTTATTCCTGCTGACTAAAAGAGACACGTAACAATCAGCGGGCAGTACAACTCAGCAGTTGCCTACGACAATGGGAAGTCGCATCTAAGATCTTCATAAGATTGGTTTATTCGGCTGTCGTCTTGAACGTTGCATTCATGCAAACATGGCTAACAGAAACAATCTAGATGATCTTCCACGTGGGATATGATGGACAGTCTTGAAAAAGCACGCAAAATAATGAGTGCAGCCAGAGAGTTTCGCATCGTCCGCTGACGTGCTTGGATTGCTTTCTAGAGTTCTGCTGTCTTCTTGAACGTTTCATTCAATTGACGACTGCCCGATAACGATGAAGACTGAAAGTCTCATCAAGAAGGTCGTATTCTCTGTATCGAATCGTTTCAGTGTCTCAATCGATTATGGACACCAGCTACTAAAGAGAGAAGTAGAAACACGTTTTCATTCCAATAGCATCAGGGAAATGGACGGTTAGGTGGTGGTCCTAGCATGCCCGTCTCGGAAAGCTTTGCGGTGAACAGTAGCACTGAGCCCCACATCTTTTATTGGCATACTATTACTGATGATTGCTATTGTCAGCAAGTGGTCCGTCGCTACGTCCATTGTTCCGAGGTTCTCTTGGTCCGGACTTAGTATCCATGGATGATAATGCCAGATTACATCGAATACGTGAAGTGGTGGAGTTGCATCACTCATATAAATTGATCAGCGTTTCCTCCTGGTTCAAATCTTGCAGAACGGTGAGTAAGTAAGACAATTGCGTGGAAAATACCAGACGAGCCCAAATGTTAGATGAATATGGTTACGTGGCAAAACACCACCAAGAAACGCGTCAGCGACAAATCGATGCTGTCGAAATATTGTTTATATATGCTTCAGCATTTATTTATTTATTATATGATTATTATAATGATTTTATGTATTCGTTACTATTGTTTGGTTACACTGTTCTGCAAAAAAGTTTTTTTCGAGCCCTGATACAATTCCTTCTGATTCTTATGTAAAATGGCCTCCTAAATCCAAATATGACCCCCATTTTGCCCCTTCACCCACCATCTTCTCGGGACGCCCCCCCTCATTTGTAACACTGTTTGGTAATTTTATGACCATAAATTTGATTTTTAGGGGGGAAAGCCATTATTTTAACTGTTAAATGTCTTATGAGGGGCTACAGAGGTGAAAAGTTCTAAAATATGAACATTTGTAGCAAGGGGGTAGATTTGGGAGGGATTTGTCCCCTTAAATTAAAAATAATCAATAAAAATGACCGTTTTTCTGGTTTGTTTTCGCAATTTTTCACTTATTTTCTACATATTCCAGCTTCCAGCCCCCTTTTTCCTCACCCAAACACCCCAAATAATAAAAATATAAAGCAACAATTTTGGCTGAAAGCGGGTGAGGGAGAGAGGTTCCGAAGCCCTCAAAAGAAAGTTTGGAAGATTCACTGTACAACGTTGCCGCTCTTTATTTTTATCACTGTTCTGTAATTTTATGGCCATGAATTTGATTTGGAGGGGGGAGAATTATTTTAACATTTAAATTTAAAAATAAAAATATAATATATAATAAATAATAATAATAATAGATAATATAATATAATAAAAAAATTATAGTACCTTCATCTGATGTTTGCTTTCCTCTTGTACCATGAAGTAGAAGTTTTTCGTACCAATGACCAGCAATATTCTGCCAACATGCTCGCATTTTTGAATGCAAGCCAAGCTCGCTTTTCTTTGCAATTAAGGTGTTTCATAAGCGTTGAATCTTTAAAAAGTTGTCTAATCTGGGGGCCCACGAAAATTCCTTCCTTGATTTTAGTCTCACTAAGATGAGGAAATTTAGTTTTCAAAAAGTTACATCCATCATCTATTTTATCCATTGCTTTCACAAACTGTTTGATCAATCCGAGTTTGATGTGCAAAAGCGACAACGTTGTACAGTGAATCTTCCAAACTTTCTTGTGAGGGCTTCGAGACCTCTTCCCCTTACCCAGTTTTAGCCAAAATTGTTGCTATATATTTTCATTATTTGGGGTGTTTGGGTGAGGAAAAGGGGGGGTGGCTGGAAGCTGGAATATGTAGAAAATAAGTGAAAAAATTGGGAAAACAAATAAGAAAAACAGGTAATTTTTATTGATTTTTTTTAAATTTAAGGACAAATCCCTCCCAAATCTCCCCCTTGCTACAAATGTTCATATTTTAGAACTTTTCACCTCTGTAGCCCCTCAGAAGACATTTAACGGTTAAAATAATCGTTTAGCCCCTCTAAATCAAATTCATGGCCATAAAATTACCGGACAGTGATAAAAATGGGGGGGGGGGGGGCCCCGGGAAAACAGTGTATGATGGAGCACAATGGGGCCATATTCGGATTAAGGGGGTCATTTTACATAAGAATTTGCAGGAATGGTGTCGGGGCTGATTTTCATGCAGAGCAGTGTTATTAAAACATTATTAAAGGTTTTTTTATTAGTAGTATACTGATTTTAAAAGAACAAAATTTAGATGACAATATTGAAACCATTAAACACTTCCTTAAAGTAATTATCAACTTATTTCTTATATAATTAAAGGCGACTTTCTATATAAAAATATTAAAGGAAATAAAATGTTAGATATCATAAATATCATTAATGAAAAATTTTCTATGAAAAGAAATAAACGACCTAAAACGAATTTTGGCTCTGTACAGCATAAATGTAGGATTATACATTATCGGTAAATTAGGTATCAGTGTATAAATATATATCAGATTATACTTCTGAAAATTATATTTATTTAGAAAATGTTAACGAAATTCTCTGCATTAAAATCACACTGCCTGAATAATGTTTGCTAGTTAATAATGAAAAATGGAAGGACGCTTTATTTTCGTGTTACCGCAGTCGCATTTGGAATCGAAGCTCAAAATTAAAATAAATTCTTCAGTGTCTGATTGGTGGACATATAGAACTATTCGACAAGTACACTCCTGCTCAAAAAATAAGCAAGAAAGGCAAAACTCGGAATAAAACAAAAACTATTTAATAGATATGCGTGAAAGTTGTACACGAGGTAGGTGTGGCATAACTAGACCACATACCAAACAATAAAGCAAAGACAAACAAAAACACATATATTACTGCCGTCGCGGCGCGACAGCCCAAATTGGTAGGCAGAATGCGCAATGGGAACCACGGGCACGCTAATAACGGGTATGATACCCTCTAGCAGAAATGCATGCTTGACAACAGCGAGGCATGCTGGCAATAGTGTCGTTGATCGTTTGTTGTGGCAGTAATGCCCATTCCTGTAGTAAGGCTTGTTGGAGCTTGTGGAGGGTGCCTGGCGGCACACTGCGACCTGCAATCCATCTTCCTAACATGTCCCACACATGCTATATGGGATTCAGGTCCAGTGATCTAGCAGGCCACGCCATCTAAGGAATGGTTTCACTCTCCAGATAACTCCGCACCAATCGTACTCTATGCAGGTGGGCGTTATCGTCCATAAATATCGCGTCGGTACCCATTGCAGCGATAAAAGGCCGCACAAGAGGGTGTAGGATTTCGTCACGATGTCGGAAAGCTGTGACGGAACCCCCAGCGAACACGTAGAGGTAGGTTCGGCCGTTCGTTGCTATCCCTGCCCAGACAAGTAACCCGCCACCTCTGTGATTGTCTCTTTCAACGATGTTTGGAGCCCGATAGCGTGTCCTTGGCTCTCGCCATATCATTGCCCTTCGGGAATCGTTCTGAATGTTAAATCGAGACTAATGCGTAAAGAATACGTGGTACCCACTGCTCTGGTGTCCAACTGCTGTGTTCACAGGCCAATGCAACCGTGCTGTGGGGACAAAGGCACACAAACAACAGGTCGTCGTGCGAACAGTCTTCCTTCATGCAGTCTTCGCGACACAGTGTCGTGGGATATGGGCCTTCCTGCAGCAGCAGAGAGCTGCGACGCAAGCTGTCGCTCTGTTAGTGTCCTCCGGCGTCTGGCACGTTGCAACAGGTAGAGATCGTCTGCCGTTGTGGTGATTCTCCGGCGTCCAGATCCACGTCTTCTACTGGCGTTTTGATATCTTTGGTAATGGTTCCACAGTCTATGGATGACACTACGATGCACATCCAGCTCTCTGGCAAGAGCAGATTGTCTTGCACCAGCTTGCAACATACCGACAGCCCTCCAAAGAATCTCATCATGCAAATGGTTTCTTCTACTCGTGCTTTCCGTTTTGGCTATCTCGGATTCCGTGAAACTATCGCTGCTTGCGAACTGAAGCATAAGTCCGACAGGCCCCTTTTTAAGGCGTTGCGGTGTGACGGCGGGATTGCGTTTTATGCTAATTTTGGTTGCCTATTTGTATTTGGCGATGAAACCTCTACCTCATATGTAAATTGTGTGTTTAAACTCACCGTTTTGCATGTGTACCTCGTCTTTTCGTGTTTGTTGCTTATTTCTTGAGCAGGAATGTATAAGTACGAGAGAATTTGTTACATGCAATTTCAAAACAGAAAGTGAGCAATCAGTATTCGTTAAAATTTGAATTCACAAATGAAATAACCAAATTTAGCACACTTACAAGCACGAAAATGACGTCCAAATTTCTTCCTTGCGTGTGTAACCCTCGTATCCTTCTCCAACCTCAATATTTCGGATATATTCTATCATCACCCTTACCTTGGCTCTCAAGTGTCTGTGGCAGACGTCCAAGTCACCCTCGATTACCTCATTCAAACAACCAATATTTTGAACAATACCTGTAATGATCAAGCGGTAGATTAGTCAGATGAATCAGACAAAGATGGGTTGAATATAAAGTCTTTTCTTGAATTCAAAGCCTTGGCTCTCAAGTGTCTGTTGCAGGCGTCCAAGTCACCCTCGATTACCTTATTGAAATAACCAATATTTTGAACAATATCTGTAACGATCAAGCGGTAGATTAGTCAGATGAGTCAGACAAGAAGGGTTGAATACAAAGTCTTTCTATGATTTCAAAGCGTTAGAACGAAATAAAGGTTGAAAATAGTATTATAAAACTTTAATATGATAACATTTATAGGCTAGCTAACTATCATTAAATTTCATCATGCGACTTGCATGATGCAAAAATCGTTAAAAACTCTCTACAAGATAGACCGTTGGACCTGGAGCCACCAAATTATGTAGATAGTTCCTTCTTGAGTATTAGGTATTCATTAACCCCTAACTTTTTTCGAATCTCCGACAAAATGATTATGCTTTCCATTCAATGTGGGAAATCTTACCGTGAGAGCATGAAGAAAGTTGGACTATTTGCGCCATTTCTTAACAATATTCAGAAATGCAAAAAATAATCGCGGAATATATCGAGACGTGGAAGTAGCGACGAATTCACTTTAAACGATCCAACTTTCCTCTTCTTCCCATGACATGCGACGGCGACCAAGAAGGTGTTAAGAGAGAGTTTTTATTTCAGTAAGAATTTTTCTATTTTTTAAAAATAAATACAATTTTTTTTTTTAGCATATTCTCGTAGAATACTTTTCATTGTTCTAGCTACTCCGTTTAAACGCACCCGCTTTATGACGATATTGAATACATTTTTTGTATGCATGTTATCGCTGCTATATAATTAAGAGTAAATTTTTTAAAAATAATGCGAAGAGAGACGAATCGAGCCTCTAGCATTATCATGCTACTTTGTTCCTGAATAGAGGTTCGAAGCAACTAGCGCAGGAGGCAACACTGATTTCAGATGAAACAATTAGTTTTGTTCCCTCAAGAAACTAGATAAGAAATGAAGGTAAAAAAATTATAAAGGAACTGTGGCAAAATCATTGGAATGAATCAAAAAAGGCGCGATGGACCAAAAACCTAATAGATGAAGTTAAAATGGATAGATTATATGGCGATTTCTACATAAATCAAATTATGACGGCACATGGATGTTTTAGAGAACATCAGGCTAGATTCTTAGAAAAAACATCGCTATGTTCATGCGGTCAAGAAACGGGATCTGTACTTCACTTAATTAAAGAGAGCGAAATTTAGACCTAATATAGAAAAAACTGGCTTAGTGGATGGCAATCAATGAGTTTAAAAGACCTGATAAATAATGCCGATATTCGTGTCTCATTGCAAGGACTTCTTCACGAACTGCTTATCAAAGAATTATACTTATTGTCTTCGTTCAGTGAAACTGTTAAAATTGTCAAACAAGTATTGTTCAGTCTGGAGTAAGATGTAGCACATTTTTCCCTCACGGCCTAGGCCAGGGAGGGGTAATCTCTTGTATAGAGGTTCGAATCTCTAAATTTTTTTATTCCATAGTCCTGCTCTCAAGATTTTTTTATCGCCATGCAGAAGGCGAAACTACTAAATAAATGGAAGCAGTGAATCAAAATTTAAATTGAAGCAAAAGGCAACATTGAGGGAACAATGCTTTTTGCGTCTCCCTGAAACCAAACAGGTCGTTTCTATTTAAATGGAGTTTAGACCTTGATATACATTGACATTAACGCTACTGCATGCCTCCGAGTTCGGAACCCAAGGGGTTCCCTGTCAGTTGAATGAGTATACGTGGGAGGAAATCAAGATCATACAAAGATAGCCAAAAATAAATAAAGAAAGAAATAAAAATAAATTCAGAGTTAATCGAATACAACCAAAAACAAAACAAGGAATCCATTCTATTCCACTTCTTCAAGGGCTAAGAACTTTTCGAAATGGATTCAAAATAATATTTGAGAAATTTTTCTGTAAGAAGCTAGCATTTCGCCAAACATAACTTCTCATAACCCGAAATTCCCAAACAGAGCGGTGGAACTTTGTCATCCCACCCCTTGTAAAAAAAGCTAAAAGAACAAAAAATTCTTTGTTTGTAAAATATTTTATTTTCAGGTGATAGGACATCAACTATGTATAACTAGCTAAAAACTTCACTTTTAAAATGTTAGCTGGTACAAACGCCTTGATCCAAAGCAGAGTACAGAACTAGCAAAAGAGAAGTATGCGAAGGAAGGCACCCTTGACGTCAGAATCTACTCGGCCAATGAGAGTGCGTTTCGGATTGCATCATGATTCCTGCTATTTCAGTGCATCTTTCGCTCTCAATATTTAAATAAATAAATTTTTCTGTAAAATTTCACTTGCATATTTGAAATTAGAATGATTTTTTTCTACAAATACGGATGGCTTTCACGTGTTCTTAAAAAATGATGAAGTTTCCCATTGGAACATTTTCATATAACTCCAAATAGCGTGTTGTTCAAAATTATTTGAACTGTCAAAAACTAACAACAAATGAAATATCGACATTAAATGTTTATATGGGCCTTCTTTGGCCTCAACCACTTCATTCAGTATTTGATTCAGGCTATCAACCGGTTTTTACGTTGTCTCCCGTTTGATGCTGTTCCATTCATTTTTAATCACTTCAAAATAATTGATTTTTATTTCTTCTCTCTTGAAAAGGGAATTTCTGATTCGAAATTGACTATAAATAGATGGGATAAAGGTCTGGTCTTTTTAGTGGCAACTACAGTATCTTATTCTCATTTTTTAAGAAATAATCTTTGGAAATCTTTGACTTGTGTTTTAGGTCATTACCTCTTTGAAAGATATACCATCGATCCACACTCAAATTTTTCATGGATTTCTTCAGAGTTTGGGACAGAATATGGACATACATACTTAGAGTCCTTTTACCGTACTTTCACCAAAACATTTAGATGGAAATAACCCCACACCATCACATTTCCATCTCCGTGTTTTACTCTTTGTTGTATATTCATTATTTTAAGAACCTCATTTGAACGTCCCCAAACTCTTTTACGTTTTCTTCATCCAAAAAAATCATACTTGATTTTGTATGACCATAAAACATTGTTCCAGAATTGTGAAAACTTCGAAATATGCTTTTTTACAAAGGCCAAGCTCATTGCCATGTTTTGTTTTCTGATGTATTGAGAAATATGGTCTTTTTGTAAACTTTTTGTAGAGCTGAAACATTCAATTTGAAGTCTTTCAAAATCTATCTTGACGATATACAGTTCTTTTTTTCTGTGCAAGTCTTACATTCACAGAATTTTCTCTTGTACTTGTTTTCGGTTTTTCGTCTCGCCCTCTCATGTTTTCGATGGATACTTCTTATACTTCTTGCACAAACAGTAGATACCCAAAATCTACAATTATACTTTTTTATTAGGTTTTCATATGATTATCCATTCTATCTTCATTGTTGCGTTGGCGAAAATCAAAAAAAACTTTTAGCTCTTGAACATTACTGTTGCTTGACTGCTTCATAGACCAAAGAAATAAATTACCTCTTAAAATTATTAAAATTTATCAAAATAAAATAATCAAATTGTACTTACTTAAATATAATCTTACGTCATCAGTTGTTCGAATAATTTTGAACTACTATGATATACTTTTTAAAACAATTATTCTTTCTAAGGAGTAGTGATATTTCATGAAATAACTAAAACTTATATGCATTTATGGAGGATGAAATGAGGTACAAAATATAACAAATTATCAACTTTTTAAAATTTTATGAGCAAAAGATGAAATTTTAACAGTTATGCTTATAATTCTGAACAGCATCGTATGTCAAATTTTGTATAGACGCTGGAGCGAAAATTGACTCTGTCATTTTTGAGAAAATAAAATTTGCTAGCTTTTTCTCAGCTTCGACCTATGACGACCATAAGAGGATTATGTGACTGCAATTAATATGATTTTTAAATTTAATTTTTTATTCAGCGTTCTTGTTTAACAGATACACTGTATAAGAGGAACAAAGGTACTTGGTCCTACCTAAATGAAGCGGCGAATCTTCCCGACACACATCTGCCACAAGACCTCTCAGTTTTCGAAACCTCTCTTCGGCTAAGTCATCGTAAAATCCACATCTGTCTGAATAATCTTTCTCACAGTCGAAGCGATGAGCAATTTGTCTGAAAAGTATTTGAATAACGTAATTAAAATCTTTAAAAGAAATCTAATAACCGCATCTGTTTTAAACCAAATTTTATACATAAAATTTCTTTTTATGATTATCTTGAAATAAATATACAGTAGATCCCAGAGAACCCGAACTAATTTCGGCTGACCTTGGTTCGGATTCCTGGGAATCTTTTCATAAAATTATTCTTTGTCCTTGTTTTATAATTTTATTATAATATAATAATATTTATATTTGTTATATTAAAATATAATAATATAATTATAATTCTTTATTCATAAAATTTCTTTTTATGATCATCTTGAAATAAATATACAGTAGAACCCAGAGAATCCGAATTAATTGCGACTGATTTTGGTTCGGATTCCGGGGAATTCGGAAATTTCTTTTCATTAAATTATTCGTTCTCATTTTTTATAATTATATTATAATATAATAATATTTATATTAATTATAATATAATTATTTTATAATCCTTTATTCATAAAATTTCTTTTTATGATATTCTTGAAATAAATATACAGTAGAACCCAGGGAATACGAACTAATTGCGGATGATCACTGTTCGGATTCCGGGGAATTCGGGTTATCCGGGAAATTCGGTAAAATACTCTTAATATACCAAATGCAGTAGAGTATTGAATCTGGGTGCTCTGTGAAAGCGTACGGAAAGAGCATGGAGTACAATGGCAAACAAATTGAGGGTAGGAAGAAGATATCCGAGTTTGTTTCTACTAATTAAGTTGCTGTATTCATTATTAAAGACCAAATTGAATACTTCTTTTAAGTTAGGAATAAACATTAGCTTTGTTTCTGATTCGTAATTCTTATTCTTCCTTCATTTTTCACTAAAAACTTTCAGAAAATTAGAAAAAAGATGTTCGGATTCTCGGGGTTCTACTGTAATAATACAGTAAAACTTCGATTAACCGTCACCATCCGGACCAGGACTGTGACGGATAATCGAGTAGACGGATAACACAAATCTCTCGATACATATGTACAGTAACGTGATTTTACTGATGTGGATTGGGATGAAAATGAAAATAAAATCCGTTAAAAGTGAATAACACATATATATTGTATTTAATTTTGCAAAATTATCAGTAGAAGCTTCAATATAAGAGATTAATGTACAAAAGTGCCGGATTAGATTTTTTAGACGACGCCGAATAACAGAAACTGACGGTTAATCGAAATTTCACTGTAACAGTTTTTAAGAACACACTTTCATTGTTGTACTAAAAAAATTATTATTTTACATTTTTTTGTCTTTGTTTATATGCCATTAATCCAAATATTATGGACTATTGAAAATATTTTTTTTCTCGAATTTACAAACCAAATGGCCCCAGTTGTATGAAATCATAATTTAATTAAACTATAAGGTGTGGCTAATGAAAAGGAGGCTACAGTTATATGTAAAGAAATTTTAATAGCAATATTCTAATTACAGTTCATGTGGAACAGTACGACTATAAATAATCGCATTGACACACTGATCCCCAGCGAGGAAGAAGGGAGTGGATGGTTTCAGTGTTGAAACTCCTGGGTTGCTAACGGATCCAATTCCCATCTCGCCGTCTTCCGATTCTCTGGCAAATACTTGGGCACTCTAGTGTGCACAAACTTTTCCATAACCAAGCTTCTTGTGGATTATGTGATGCACAGTTCCTTCGCTTATCGACAGTTCAACAGCAATTTCGCGTGTCGTGATCCGACGATTCTACCGTATGAGATCATCTTCATCCGAAATCGTGGTACTGTTGGTCACAACGCGCACCTGCCCAGGGCGTGGCAAGTCCTTGATGTTTACGCGTCCCGCCTCATAACGCTGACACCACCGGAATATGGTGCACTGTGCGAGACACTGCTCTCTGTATACCTCTTTCATCCTGCGGTAAATTTGTGGAGCATTCTCCCCTTCTGAGCGAAGAAATTGGAAAATTGCTCTTTGTGCTGATCTGGAGGAATCCATCATGCAAGGAACTGCGGAAACAACTCTCCAGAAATGAGGATACTGATGCGAAGCCGTTAACCACGCAGGTGCAACTGTAGTACCACCACGCCATCTATCGGCTAGCACACTAACTCACTGGGATTTGATACAACGCCGATGCAGCTAAAGTCTCCTTTTCATTTGGGCGCACCTTATGATAGAGTAACCGACAACCTAAGTTCTGAAAATATTAAAATAGTGTATTGCTGCAAACTACCGTACAAAATTTCAGAACCCTAGAACATCAGGAAGTGATCGAAAATCTATTGCGAAATTCAGTCTTTACAAAATGCCACATATCAAATTAACACTTTATAAGGCCGTGGGAAGTATACTTCCCACCAAATTTCTCAGTTTTTATATGCCCATGGTAAGTTATATTACCACTTCTGATAAGAGCTATTACCTCTGCTACCTTTTCATAATTTCAGAAACCACAAAAAATACTACTAAACACTTTGACCATATCATGTGGTTTTAATAATCAAATTAATTATTAATTTCATTATTATTTTGAGATAGTTATGTGCTAACATCAAACTCTGAAAAGAAGGTTGGCTTTAGTTGTAGACAAATTTTTCGATGAAATAAAAACCTATATGTTCTAATTTCCTATCTGAAATTGTGACAAAGTGGCTTGGTAATTAATTATTAATTAATAAAATTAATTAAAAATAATAGCATCTAATAAGATAAATGGTTTTCTCTTCTTAAATTAATTTCATTCCCAAAGTTATTTTGTTACACCATTACAAAAAAATGGCTCTTGATAGGGTTAAATTAATTAAGTTAGTTAGTTAGTGTAAAAAGTGTGGAAAGTCTTAAGTGTGTAAAAATTGAGTGATTTTACACAGATACCGCGAACTTAATCTCGAATGCATTCTAAACATGTAACTCTGTGTTGCACTTATGAGAAATTGCTGATAGGGTTGTCGCCTAACACCTTACCCTTGCTTTGACTCTGTGTTTACATTTTGAGCAACTTCTTTGAGTAGTAAATATGAATTGTTTTTTATAATGCAAAAGAGAATGACCGTTGACGAACGAAAACATTTTTACAAACAATTATTTGAATTGACTTCCTTCAGGTTTATAAAAAGAGAATTTATATTGATTTCTTTCACTCCCTGGTGTGCTAGAGTACTGAAGCTTTGTAAAGCTGTATGTTCTCGGTGACAATACATCATTTTAATAGTTTTAGAAATAAATTAACAATTACTCGTTTAATTTTTATTAAATTTTGCTTCTATATCAGGACACCACCTGGTAGTTAATTTCAGAAAACTAATTAAAAGTTTACGCGATATTTGTAATGATGAATTAAGAAATAAAATGCAGAAAAAACTTAAAAAATTAAAAAAACAATTTTTGAAAAACATATTCGTTACTGCATTAAGTGCCTTGCGTGTGATGAGATCCATGTTGACCCTACTCAGAGTCCGAATGAAGAGAATTTGTGTGTAATTTTTGTAAATGAAAAACACTGGTTTTGAGATACATAAATTTATTATGATCTCAAATTTTTACTAAAATAGCTCTTTCATTACATACTAATCAAGGAAAAAGTACTTAACAACGTTGGATTAATTGGTATTCTGCCCTATATTTTCTAAAATTTTTAATTTAACAATTAAAAGATTAAAGGATATTTTACCATCTTAACATGATAATATTTTAGGCTTGATTCATCTGTCTTCTCTTCGCCTGGCTTGATTGCATCTGCCATGGCTTTCTGTGCGTAATGAATTTTATATCATGTAATTTACAGAAAGAATGACTGACTAAAAGCATTTCTATACGAAGAAAGCATCTAGTGTTTGAAATAAGTTAAAACATTTGTTAGTAATAAACTAAAAAAAGTAAATATTAATGTTGGCTTACCCATATGAAGGATATTAAAATATTCAGAATTTTGCTATTTTGTTGCACGCGGTCATATAAAGGAAACTCATTGTTATGATATTATGTTTAAATCTAATTTTGAAAAATTTACTAAAATTAGAGGAAAAAAATCCACGGAATTAAAATTAGTGTCACTGAAAAGATATTTTTTTGATTTTTAAAGTGATGCAAAAATGGTATTTGTGTGATAATATATTTTAAAGTTATTGAGCAAAAAATGTTAAATAACGATTAATTTTTAACTAGTTAAAAATCTAATTAAAATTTTGAAAAACCCTTTCTTAGCGAACACCTACTACCGAAGAATCAACTACGTGCCCTATCTGGTAGTTCTAGTTCAAAGGTCTCCTCTGTAGAGCTTTTTGAACAATGCATGTCGCATTACACATCATATAGTTTACAGATAGTACGTGAGCCGATAAACATCGATATACAAAAAAACCTTGGTTAACCGAACTCATTTGAACCGAAACCCGGGCAAACCGAAATGTCTCCGAGATCTCAAATCCAAAAATCAATCTATATACAGTAACACCTGGGTGAACCGAACTCATTTGAACCGAAGCCCGGGTAAACCGAAATGCCTCAGAGATTTCAAATCCAAAAATCAAAATATATACTGTACTGTTCCTGGGTTTACCGAACTCATTTGAACCGAAACCCGGGCTAACCGAAATGTCTCCGAGATCTCAAATCCAAAAATCAATCTATATACAGTAACACCTGGGTGAACCGAACTCATTTGAACCGAAGACCGGGTAAACCGAAATGCCTCAGAGATTTCAAATCCAAAAATCAAAATATATACTGTACTGTTCCTGGGTTTACCGAACTCATTTGAACCGAAACCCGGGTTAACCGAAATGCCTCCGAGAACGCAAATCCAAAAATCATGGGCTGTACTGTACGGAATAATCGCGAACGCTATAGCACGCTAGGCTATAGCTAGAGGAGAGCGGAGAGGTGAACGTTCGACCTAAAAATGTAATTTTAACTTAACAAAGAACATAAATGAAGCCTATAAAGAAAATTTTGAATTCGTTTTACACCCAAAACATTCAGAATTATATACTGTAATGAGACACAAAACAGTAATAGATGTTTATGGCTAAACGGAAAAAATTGTTATCCGAAAAAGTCTCTCCCTCCCCTTTAGTTCAGTTAGCCGGGGTTGTAATGAATTTCCTCGCTTAACAATCAACACCACATATCTCATTTTTTTGAAATTTCAAAGAGGAAGATTCAAATGAATTTTTCGCAGCGAATAACGAATATTTCTAAATTTTTTCGTGTCTGGTTGGAGCATGTGATCTGTTGTTCATATTCGATCTTAAAAGGTTGAGATAGGCGGTGTTGCTTGTTAAGCGACGATTTAAAATAATTGGTAAAGCCAGAGAATAAATCCCCCAGCCCCAGCTACTTGACCGATTTCGAAAATTTTTGTCTCATATGAAAACTTGTGAGGTCTAGATATTCATCAATGGTCTGCTCCAACCACCCTCAATTTTTGAGACAAATAAAAAGAAACCGCTACTTCGTTATATATTCTCTGTGAAGAATAACCTTGAAAGTGCCTTCTATCCCCTATCACTGATCCGACATTGATAATTTTTATTTCATATGAAAGCTTATGATCCCTAGATATGCCATCAAGCGCTGCCTGCCCCCCACCTCCATTGTCGAGATATATCGCAAAATAGAATTTTGGCAGAGTTCCTCAGCATCAACAACCACTAGTTTGAAAAGTTGCAAGCATAGCCATAAGGTATAAACACGTTCACGCCAACGCTGCAATTCCTGTTACTCTCCCATTTGCGGCTACTCTAAAGCGGGGTTTACACGCGAACAGTGAAACCGACAGTAAGAGATGACGCATGCGCAGAATCATAAAAGTTTTAACCGGGCCATGGCAAGTCTCTGTCCGAACTTGACAGCGACACCTTACTGTCGGTTTTACTGTTCGCGTGTAAACCCCGCTTAAGAGCGTTTTGCTTTATCGGGCTGCTCCGAACTAAAGTGGAAAATGAAATTTTACCTCGATGATAACCATTGCTGCTCTTTATTTTTTTACTACCATTGCTGTCATGTTTTTGCCGGACCTTTGTTTGAAATTTTTAAAAAAATCGTATAGAAACAAATAAACAATTATGCTTATACTATTGAAATGTTATGTTTATATTGCATAAATTATGTTTGTAATATTCAGTTGAAATAAAATAAATATTGCTTTTTAAATTAATATAAGTTAAATTTCCATTCTTTTAATTTTCAACTTATGGAAATTTTTTCTAATTACTAAACGAACTAAATTGTTAATGGTTCGCACCGCCTAATGAAACATTCAAGTGCGAGCCACCGGCGGTACGCGCCGCCAGATGGGATTTATCAGTGCAAGCCACCGGCGATACTTGCCGCCAGATGGGATTTATCAGTGTGAGCCATCGGCGGTACTCGCCGCCCGATGGGATTTATCAGTGTGAGCCACCGGCGGTACTTGCCGCCAGATGGGATTTATCAGTGTGAGCCATCGGTGGTACTCGCCGCCAGATGGGATTTATTAGTGCGAGCCA
>BGPR01003057.1:129217-150814 GCA_013235015.1 Araneus ventricosus | reverse complement strand
AACATAATTCCACCCTCAGAAACCTTTTGCAATAATTTTGTTAGGAAATTCTGCATTTTAAGCTACGAAGCTTGCATCTTTTCTAAATTGTCTCTCGTACCTCTACTCTAAGATTCGAAGCATTCTTTCTTTAAGATTTTTACGTCATTTCTTTGAGCTAGTCACTTCACTTGACATCTATATTAGCAGCTATTTAATCGGAATCGTACGACGTTGTCTATTCCATTCCCGCAGCTGATGTGTAGATCTACTGATTATTAGCAGAGTATATATGCTAGTCTCTACTATGTCATTTTGATACGGTCTGTAGGTCCTCTAAGCATTCTCTTCTCGGAGAGACATCAGTGCTATGTAAGCTGTTGCTGGTACTGTACCTATAAGATGTAGGACGAGTATCAACCCTGTGAAACGGAAATGTGGTAATCTGTAAATATGTTCTTAAATGTGGTCGTCCAAATAAATGTCTCTTTTAACTTATATGTTTCGTCATTCCTGAAATAATAAGAAATGCTCTATCTCATAGAAGTTCCACTGTAAAAAGCCAGGAAGCTTTTAGCTTATTATCCAGCAGCTCTTCATAACCAGTGTTATTCAAGCTGCTTGCCTCTACTACAAGGATTATAGTTTTTACGAATCTAAATAAGAATGAGACTAACAAGTGATATTCGCAAACTCACTTCCTGTGCCTAACAAATTTGTTCACGAATTAACAGACGTTTCCTCTCTGATCCATGCATTATATGAGTCAAGGCTCTAAGCAAAAACTTACCATATCTTATTGTTTCTCGTATGTGTCATTTCGCAGTTTACTCTGGAAAGTCCAGTTTGTTATCCCGAGTGCAATTTTCGTGCACCTTTATTTTAACACGTATCTCATAATAAAAATACGATGAAATAATAATACAACTAACTTAAAAAGCATGGCATGATGATATCACAAAATGAAAACTCGAATAATTCAAAATCGTTTCCATCTAAAGAGAGAGAAATAAAATAATGAAAACTGAAAAATCCACTTTTTTTTTATTATTATTTCGTAGAAAAGGAGCTAATTAAATTATCCACATTGATAGTTCAAATTCTTGCTTTTTTTCTTGAAAGCGACATTACAGAAGAAGTAGAAGACTAAACCGTTTGATGATGCGCTTCTCTGAATCCATCCCATTGCTTCATTCATCATAAAGAACTTCTTTTAATTGCAAATATTGACATATCCTTGTCAAAATCTTGGTCTCAAAAATATTTAAGAATAAAAGTACCTATTAATTATTATATAATCTAAGTAAAACAGTCGTTGGGAGTATAGCTCTTCGATTTTTCATAGACATAAAACGGCTGACCATAAGCGTTGAGAGTGATATCATTTGGATGAAAAGAATGAAACAGAAACAAAACTTGAATCGTTACCGTTTGTCCCAAACTGTAACCAAAAGTTACTGAAAGAGAAAATGTTGAAACATGAAATCTTTCTCGAAGCTATGCTCACCTTCTCTGAATCTCTTCCTATGTCTGTACTGTATTACATCCATGAGTTGTGAAACATTGATAGAAGTGAAAAACAAGCTATTCTTTATTAACTATCAGTACATGCTTCAAATGATTGAGAAATAATGAAAGAACTAAGATAAAATGCTACAAGTTAACCACAAAACGATTCCTGTCACATTTGGAGTTTAGTTGAGAAAGGCAGAAGTGTTTCGGTCGATGAATTGCTTCAGATTTATTGATATAAGAAACACAGGAAACCTTTTCAATGTGCTGAAATAGAAATGTATTCTAAACTTTTATAGTCTTTCTTGATTCATTGGTGACGTAATCCCATAACTAAAGATACGAATAAAGCTTAGTAGAATCGATTGGAATATCTTGTTGCTGGTCGTCTATATTAGAATAGGCCAGAAATTTCGGTAACGATCAGGAATGTGGGCGTGGCTACGTGCCAAAAGAGATTCAGACCAGACAATCTGTCTACAAATTAGCGTACATACAGGATACTGTTTTGATTCTGTGAAGATTTAATATCAAACAGGAGTTATGACAGGGTTTTTTAGATGATTTTAGCAGTTTCTTTTCCTTTCTTATTTTATGTTGATTAATCGCCGAGGAACTCAGTAAATATCAAATAGAAAAGTTATACTAGAATTTATTTTTCCACTTCTCGGAGATTTTTACTTTCGTTATCGTTAAAAAGACTCTTTCTTTTTAGTACTTAATTTTGGAATTGAATATTTATATCTCGGAGATCTTTACTTTCGTTTTCTTTAAAAAAGTTTCTTTCTTTTTCGTACTTAATTTTGGAATTGAATATTTATATCTCGGAGATCTTTACTNNGTTTTCTTTAAAAAAGTTTCTTTCTTTTTCTTACTTAATTTTGGAATCGAATATTTATATATTTTGCAAAACGAAAGTTAGTGTGAATTGATTCATCATTTCTGTTTTTCATGCTTTTTATTTATTTTTTAAGTACTGCGCCAATAGGCGTGAGATTTTCTACTACAACTTTCGTTAATAAATTTGTGGCAATCATATCCGAGATACTGTTGGCAAGCTAAAAGCCCATCTTAGAAGGGAACAACTCTTCTAATTGTTTATAACAACTGTGATTGCTCTCTCTCCAACTTTCATCTCAAGCAGATTCATCATTATCATCATCATCTCCAACTTTCTCGTATTCTTTCACAATATTGGCGTGCTTTGTGTTTTGCCTCGTTGAATAATGAAGCAAACTGAGAATACATTTTGGAACCGTACCTACTTAAATACATCGATTTGATCCAAAATTTGATGTATATTTACTATTTTAGTGCAAATATCATACGCCAAATTCGTTCGTTTCGTTCATATATTTTTTTTAGTTATCTTGTTCGCATGTGCATGGTTAGACAAGAAATTCTTCCCGCTGAAGAATTTGACTCGATGATCAATATTTGTAGATATTGTAACATGAGAATAAAGGAATAGCCGTTGTAATAGTATCAAAAATATATTTTATTTGGCTATTTTCAAAAGACGTCGTTGAGTCGTCCTGAAAAGTTTGAAGAACTGGTTTTTCAAGCTTGAAACCTAAATCATTCACATTACGTGCAATCAGACACAATACATAAAAAAAACACTGGTACAGCCGTAATCAGTTCAATATTTTTTACAAAGCTACAAAGTTGTTTCCCTGAGTTGCTAATCTTGGCAACTTGGTGAGAAATTTGGAGATCTTGGCGACATATATGGTGACTTTGGCGACAAAAGGAATTTTCTAGAAAGACCTTGAACTGTCAACCTATTTCTACTGGCTTCATGAAATTTCTGCAGTTTACGCCACTTCCTTCGTAATAGCGTCACTTCCTGTTGAAAAGTAAAAAAATACAGTTAAGACTGGAGACTGAAAAGAATTCGTAACAATAGCCTAATTTTATCTGTAGATCTCTTTCCGTTTTGAGATACTGGATTATTTTTGTGTTTAGTTTTTGAATTCAGAAACAAACAGACAAACATAATTATAAAAAATGACTTCTTATATTCACGGGGGGCTAAAACAAGGACTTTCAACGAAATCTCCAATTTCAAATTTTGAGCGGTTACAATAATTTCTCTTTCTAAACTTCAAAGGCAAGAAAATAAAAAAAAGATTCGAAGATTTTTAATTCTTTTTTATAAATAAGGGTTATATTAACAAGATCTTACACGAAAAAAAAGATTCAAAGTTGCTCATAAACCTTTCTCAGAAAACCAGGTCATTTCTGTTTCAAAAATATTTTTTATTTCATTGTATTTCGTTTAAACAGTATATTAATGCTTCGAAAGTCTTATTACGATTGGTTGAAAACTTTATTTGCAAATTATTCGACATAGGAAATATAATTATGTCTGATGTAATCATAACAAGAGAAAAAATACCATTGCACTTTTAATCCAAATAAATTTACTTACTGAAACTCAGTGTGAAACAAATGGTTACCTAAATGACCAAATTTTAAATCAGAGCTTCCTTGTCTATGCTTATAAAAGGCAAGGTTTGTGTGTATGTGTCTGTGTATGTTTGTCTGCGATGTCCAGACGAATCTATCGCACTTACAGCCATGAAATTTGTCACACAGTAGTCGTAATGGTGACTGAATGCACCTCGAAGCCAAAATTTTAAAATTTAATCTAGAATTTTTTTTATTTAATGTTTTGTGTTGTTTTGGTTGATTTTTCGCACTAATTTCTCAATGGAATGGTTTCGAATAATTGTACGACAAAAATAGATACACCATCAAAAAGAGCACGCGATTTCCGTTCTAATGAAGTTAGTTTTGAATTTCTAACGTAATTTACTGAATTTTGAGAATTTTTTAAAAAATAGTCAGTTTTGCCATCTAAATATTAGTTTTGTTTTTAAATTTGTTGTATCCGACTTTCTAATAACACTATTATTTTCAATTTTTTTTTCAGCTTATAACTAGAGCGGTTCTGTCGGATTTAAAACAAGAACAGCTAAAATATCTTTTCCCGTTTTTTTTTCAAATTAATTTTTTTCTGGGCCGTTGAGAGTTATTTTCTCGATCGAGTTCCTCACGCGGCACTTCTTCGGAACGTTGCTGCCAATTTTGATTGGCGGACGCGCAGGATACGTCATGACCTTCACCTGAATGAATTCGAATATTATTTTCGGATTCGATTTTATATTTTCCTTGCTTTATAATAATAATTTTCATTTTCCAATTTTGTAATTTTTGTTTTGGATTAACGTACTCTGTACTGTAGCGCGGAAAAAAAATAAGCAGGAAAATCAAATAACGTGTATCTTCTGTTTTGATTTTGTTTTCAAAACTTTTTCATGTCATTGTACGCGGTTTTTTTTTTTTAATTTTGTTAACCTCCTGATTCTACGGGCAACGCCGTGGGCATACTGCTAGTAATATATATTTCTATTGCATCATCTTTCTATATAATTGTTGCTGTCTAGATAGTGGAAAGTGGAGTGAAACCGGATAGCTAAAATTCGAAGGCCTGCTGGAGTTAAACTATTCGACATAGAGCTTGCCAAATTTTATTAAAATATTCGTTGCTTAACGGAGTGCAAAAAATCATTCCTGAAAAATCATTGTTTCATTACTTTTTATCAATGATTTTTTTTAATTAAAAAAAAGTCAAATCGAACGGTTTTACCACTCTAGTGGAGGTAAAACATGTATACGTTATGGGAAATCAGGAAAATAGCACACATTTTTATTTTATATGATACTTTAAGGATATTACTTACGAATTTCCCACGTAAACAGTTGCCTTCGTCCTCCGCACCACCACAGCTTTCGGGGGCCCAGCTAAGACAGTTTCTACATTGGATTCAACTTTCTCGTTTATTAAAATTAGAAAATACATCATCAAAATATAAACAATCAACGCCTGATGTGTTTTTATCGTATCCATCGGAAAAATCATCAATACTGTCTAACCCGATCTTGCGCCACTTGGAGTACCCGGTTTTACCCCGAGTGCAGAGCTTATGAAAAGCGAAATAGAATCATTTTACTGTTGAACTAAATCCTTATTGTTTGATAGGATCCTTAGTAAGCATATAATAAGCTGGACTAAATATAGATTTATAACTGTTATGATTATTAAATAAGGTTAGTTTAAAAACAAAAGAACTTAAGAGAATTGACGTCTTAAAACAATTATGCCTTCACCTTCACCGACCAACAACAGCAACAACATGGCCACTATATTCGTTCTTTACTTTCTCGTATACGAAGTACAAAAAGAGAAAGTATGTAATCGTCAAATAATTCGAACTCAAGATATTGACGAATCTCCACGTTCTAGACCTCCCTGAGTCCGAAAAACACATCATTGGAATTATGTCTGTCTGTTTGTGTCTGTTTGTCTGTCTGTGAACCCGATAACTCGAAAACTATTAGAGCTACGGGGATGAAATTTGGTATGTGGTCTTTAAACATAATTTGTAGGTTTCTATCAAATTTTGGATAAAATCCGTCTAAGGGAAGTCTGTCTGTATGTATGTCCGTGTTAATGTGAACGCGGTAACTCACAAACTTAAATAGCTAGGTGGATAAAATTTGGTACACATTTTTATCTTCAAGAATGTAGGTTTGCGTCAAATTTTGGACCAAATCCATCCGTCAAAGGGTTGACTGTCTGTCTGTATAATCGCATACTTTTGAACGCAATAACTTATTTAAAAAGTTACTTTGATAAATGAAATTTGGTATGTGGCCTTCTTACCTTAATGGTAGATTTGTGTCCAATTTTTGTGTCAATCGGTTAAAAAAAAGTTGTTCAAATTGCAAATTTCGTTTTTTTTATATTACATCCAGCCCTACTGGTATTCACGCCTGCTTCTAATTCCACTTCCGCGTTGGACGACCTTCGGAAATTGTGGTATAACGTTTCCCTTATTTTTCCTCCACTGCGTTAGGGGTTCTTGTTCTTTTTACTGCCTTTTAGCTCATTTTTTTCTCTACATTGTTATGAGTATACGAGAAAGTTTTGGGGAGACCACTCCCGCTGGTTTTTCTTGTGTAGCGAGTGTAATTCAGAATCTGTTCGCTAGAAAGGAGAACTAATAGCGCCAGAATCAAAGTATCCGGTTTTATCCCACTATCCCCTATATATTTAGATTTTTAGTCAAATGTTTATTCAATTTACATTTCAATGCATTTTGAAAGTAAATACGCCCATCAAAGCGCAAAATTCTAATTTTAAAGATTATCTTTGTTTACCATTTAAAATCTTAATAGTTTTGATATGTATTCCATCATATAAGTACATTAGGGTGTAAATTTTTCTATTTAATGATTTCCATACAAAACTATCAAATTAAAATAAACTTATCTTCAAGTTTTTAAGGTTCACTGAACATTTAAAGCAACATTTTATCTCTCTTAATTAAGTTCAACAAATCGATTTAACTCAGATTTAAAAACATCCTGTTTTGATGTCGAAAGTTTAGAAAATGCTCAGTGCTTTTATTTAATATTTTGCTTCAATTTAATATTTCGAAGCAATTACATTTTTGCAAAATTCAATAAATATACTTTTTTGTCGTTTTTGTTGCTATCTGTATATTCGAAATGTTACGCGTTTCTTTAAAATAGTAGTCTGCTGTTAAATATTTGTAATGTTTGCTTATTTTGTGAATCGATGATCATAGGCGTTTAAAGAAAACGCTACCGAAATGTTAAAAAGTTGGAAGTTTAAAATGAAAGCTGAATGAATAAAAAAAGTTGAATTAACATGAAAGTAGTGAATATTTATTAAAAATCTGTCAAGTAATTAGGAGATTCCCAGGCTTATCATAGAGATTCTCTATTTTCTTACTACATTAAACCGTAGTGAATTTACGAATTATTAAAAGACGATTTTTCATCTTCGAACAGTTAGCAGTATTCTTTAAATAACTAATGATTACGTTTGTTTACTTGCGAGTTATTTGTTTATTGATATTGGGCTGCTGTTTCACAAGGAGTTTTGCATCTTAATGGCATATATCTTGGCTTATTTCATAAATAAATTTCCCTCTTCCGTTTGTTTCAGTTAGTTTGTGCATCTGTATCTTTCTATTCATTTCGATTTCAATCTGTTAAAGTATTATTACTTCAAGCTTAATATAAAAGTTTGCCAAGCACATTTGTGACACAAATATAGCATTTATTCTCTTTCTCATTATTGACTTGATGTAAAATAGGTTTTGAAATTAGCTATTTGTAGTGGTGTAAGATATTTGGGTATTTATTTTAAAGGGTAAATACCCTGGGTATTTATTTTTCAATCAACTTTTATTCATATAAAATACATGCACTAGCGTATAATAATGATACTTCCATATACATTGAGCATCAGGTAAGGTAAAAAAGAAAAACTAGAAACATATGAATCTTTTTCAACTTTTTAAATTTTATAAAAACTGAAAAAAATTAATCAGAAAAAAACGCAATGCTAAACCATGCATAAATACGTGATTTAAATATCAATCCTTTTTAATTACAACGAGTAAATGAATAATAATGTATTTGCTGAAAAAAGGAAATGTTGAATTTGCTTTTAAAATGATATCCAGCTGATAATTTAACTAAAATTAAAGACACAATTGTTTATTTATTATTTTTTTGAGTGAATTAGTCAAAGAAACAGACATTTCTTCTTAAAAGTCAAATGTTTCAGTTCTAACAGTTTTGAACAGTGATAGGGAACGTAAACTTCTTGTTGCTGAAATTGTCGTGCTATTTGAAGATGTATTAGACATTTTTCTCGCTAGATGGGGTTAATCTGGATCATCAACATCAATGCTTAAATGGTTTTGAAACTCCAAGTGTGATGTAGTTGTCATGGTTGGAATTTGTTTAAAACATAATTCATTATCTATTACATCCATTTCAAAGACCTTTTTCAAACCAACAGGACATTTGAAATATATTTTCAATGTGCTTCTCCATTTTGCTTACATTGTCGTGTTTGTTCTCAGTATTACAGTACTAACATTGCACACTTTTATCCTTCTTATTATTAAAAAAATTTCAAGTAGCTCCTTTTTCTTTCTCCCATCTTTACTTTTCAGCATAAAATTTAGAGAAATATTAATACACGTGAAGTGAGTGACTAACTCTCCATTTAATTAAAACAAGAATGGCTGAATTGTAGCATGTGTTGGAGATTATCGGTCGTGCCGTAAGTTTAAGGTCGTGCCGTATAATTTATATGTTTTTATGCGTACTTTGTTGTCTCTCTGTTTTCCAACAGCATGACACTGTGAAAAAATTAAGAATTAGAGACTTTACTGGCTCTATATGTATAACATAAATGGTATTAAAAATCATTATTCCATTGCATCATTGCTTCACAAAGAAAAGGTAAATTATCCTCCGATCCTGTTTAACTTCTAGAATCTTTTATTCGGAATCCTGATAACAATTTTTTTTAATTTAAAAATATTATTAACTGAGCATTATATGAAAAAATTTATATGTTTCATTTTGAATCACTATTCAGAAATACTTTTTTTTTTCAAAACACCCAGTTTTGAGGTGTTAATAAATTTTATGCTTCATTTTGAATCACCACTCAAAAATTCATTTTTTTTTGCAAAACACCCAGTTTTAAGGTGTTTCTATAAATCTTATGTTCCATTTCGAATCACCATTCACAGTACTTTTTTTGCAAAATACCCAATTTTTGCGTATTTACCCAGGATTTGGGTAAATACCCGTGTATATTCCCAAAAAATGTTTATCTACCCACTGGGTATTTCACCCACATCCACATCTGGGTATTTACCCAACGCATGTAGTGTGATATAAAATGTAGCCGAGAAATTAGGCAATATTTCTTTTTTAATTTAGTTTATTAATGACACACAGGACTAGCACGACATAAATAGACAAACAAATACATTTAACATAAAAGATAAGGAAATTATACATTACAATTCTTGGTATTTCGAGTCATGGCCACACAAAAATACTATCAGATATTTCATTCTCAAAAAACAACCAGCCTCACTCCCTTTTCCGAATGCCAACTGAACTGTTTACAGAATAGTCTTTTGCCGCGCCATCTACCGCAGGCAACAGCAACTATAGTCTAATTCCTTACACGCACATTCTTATTTATTTATGTCTGTTATCTATTTCTTTAGTTATTTGAACGGTTACTTAAACGTCTCTTTTAAGAAAATATTTAAAATATGAGTTAAAATTAAATTTTTCATAAAGATTTCGTAAAAATTGTAAATACATGGTATCCTAGAATGCGGATTCTCTAATGAAAATAGAGAATTTATCTAATGAAAATTAGATAAGTCTCCGAATTACACGTAACATAATAAAAAGCCTTTAAGAGCACCTAACTCCGTGTTAAGGAAGTCACAGAACAATATGGAGCATAATTAGTGTGACCATACGTTCCGCTTGTTAGGTAGCCTGTCCCGTTGGCCCCAACAACAGCTTCGGGACGCCCAAATGTCCCGTTTTCAGAAAAAGAGCAACCCTCGATAACAATTTCAAACAAGAAGACGCCAAAAATTTTAAAAAATCTGACAGTAATGTCTAGTAGCCCGGTGATAATGGAGCATACGCTATATGTGTCACACATATGCAAGTTGGTCAGAAGCCTCCTATATCTCGAACGTTATAGCAGGGGGTGGTGTGGTGGGGTAAATGACCACTCGCTGCTTCGAGGTTTTCAGCCACAACTTTTTTCATTTCAGCATGAAGATCAGTAGAACAGACCATAAAACCTTACCAGATTTCATATTCTTTGTAAACAACAGATTCCTTTAAAATTGTAAAATCTTTCAATAAACCTCATCAAGTTGTAATGTTTTGTATAAATTTTTTACGAATTTCGACATAAAAGTCTTCAGATCCATAAATACAGAATAAAATCGACCTAACCAAGCGGTTTCCGTCACCTACAATAAGTATTTTACAATATTTCTGACACGTCTTTGTGATGGAACTGTTGGGATCTATTTATTTAAAATAATATGGTAAAACCTTCAGAGATTCCCCAGCCTCAACCATCTAACCAATTTCGACAATTTTCATTTTATAAGAAAGCTTATAACGTCTAGATATGTTATCAAGTATCGCCTGTCCCCCATCAACCTCCATTTTCGAACGAAATCGAAAAAACATATAGGTAATGTATGGAGGAGAAGTGTTTTTTCCTATTTCGTTCAAAAATGGGGCGGGCAGGCGACCCATGATGACATATCTAGACTTCATAGACTTTCAAATGAAAAAAAATTGTCAAAATCCGTCGGGTGGTTGTTGGCGAACTGTCCAAAGGTTTTCCCCCATAGACAATGTGCAGTGGGAGAGAGTGTTTTCGACTTCGTTCGAAAATGGGTTTGAGTGGGAGGCATACGACCCTTGATGACATATCTAGACGTCATAACCTTTCAAACGAAAAAAAAAAAAACCAAATCGGTCGAGTGGTTGAGGCTGGCGGACTCGGTGAATGTTTTTTCACCAAATTATTTTAAATATATAGATTCGTGTACTGAACAGTAGCATTTTTTATTTTAATTATTTTCTACGTTTTAATCTTGAGATCTATTTTTTCTTAAACCCATTACCTGGTGGTGCCAATAATATGGAATCAAAATTCTATTTAATTAATGATTAACTAAAGCTTATATTAATTTTATTTAATTAGCTGATAAGTAAATTCTGAAAATTTAGAAATAATAATAATATAAAATTTCAATTTTCTAGCAAATCTTTTTTAATTTGATTAAAAAATTGTTTAAACTCCCAGCGGGCGCGCTTACGCAAATCTTACGACATATCGTGCATCGCATTACATATATATATATATATATCGTGTTATTTTACAAAAATCAATGCAACTTTTATGTATGTTATCTGTATTTAATAGCCTAATAGATTTTAAGCCAAATTATTAGATTAGATTTCACAGCCAAAGATTTTATAAGTAAAATTTCACTTAAATATTTAAAATATTAATAAAAATATGTAATACGATACACAATTCAAGTATCTCTTGCAAACGCGCTCCCGCTGGAAGGTTAAACAATTTCATGTTTACAAACATGAAACAATTGAAATAAAAGTGTTTAATAAATTTGAATCAAGTTTTGGAACTTGATCTTTCTCTGTATTAATTACGTACGCGGATTCGCCTTAAACGGAATTTTGTGAGAACTTGACAACTGCTTTACAAGGGGGGGTTACTGAATATCGAAAATCATCTTTAAAAAATAAACTGCTGATGTTTAGAGACGAATGATAATGAGGAAGAGATATAGAAATTAAACAATGTTCGTTTATTTTGAGAGCACCAGACAATCTTTTTGATAAAATGAAAAGCAAGAGGCCGATCAGTAAGCTCATCACAACTTTTGTTTCGAAAACAAGCACATTTATGTCATGATATCCTTTGTGTTTTGTAGCATCTAATATCTGAAATTTATTTTCTGAGCCTATATCTACAATTTTTCGATTTTTTTAAAGCTAAAGTTATGTAAACAAGTGTTATAGCTTTAAAGTCGAAAACAGTCTTTCCTTTCTTTGTTTGCCGCTATCGGTATTTCATTATTTACATACTATAATACTGATATTTTTAATTATATTTATAAAAATAACTTATTTATTATGAAATAGAGGCATATGTGAATTGTTGAAATAAAGTGGTTCACAATCTTACGACCCAGCTTACAAACTTTTTTGTTTTTCCAATTTCATATTCATTACAGGTTAAAAGCAATAAATAGTGGAATGACCCTCAACAATTTTAAAATAACAAAAAGTGATGCAAATAGCTCTTCTTCGTAGTTCACAATCTTACAACCCAGCTTACAAACTTTTTAGTTTATCCAATTGCATATTCATTACAGGTTAAAAGCAATAAATAGTGGAATGACCATCCACAATTTTAAAATAACAAAAAGTGATGCAAACAGCTCTTCTTCGTAATCTGTAATTTTTAAAACAATTTTCTTCCCTTGGTACATCCATGTTATGTGAGTCTTGATACCTCAGTATCAACGAATTTTCTACTATTTTTTTATATGCGAGTATATTGTTTTATAAGAATTTCTCGGGGTTTTTTTGTTTGTTTGTAACTAAATTATTCCTAGAAATATCCATATGTTATCGGAAGTATAATACATTCCATTTCGCATTCTTGAACATTGAAACTGATTGAAGCTCAAGTCCTTTAAATACGTATGAGAATACAGGGTGATTAAAAAAAGCTGGGCGAAACATGAAGGGAGCTTCATTAAGCCGGCCATTCACTTCACAGACAAACTGTTTATTTTGGAACGCGAGAAGGAAAAACCGATAAAAATGTATGGGAATGAGCCAAACGGCTTGTCATGGTTGGAATTCCGTCTGGACTGAAATCGGAACGAAAAATCAGAGGCACCCTTAAAGAGGCTAGCGAAAAGAACAATGGTTTGCGTAGATTGAAGCTTCGCTTCGAGAGTAGTATAAATTAAAATCTGCTGACTGTGGAAAATCGAAGACCGATTGACAAGCGGTTGTAGAGAGGGAAAGAAGATCGCTCCCCCTACCTTCTTTCAGAGTTAGCGTCCTTGTGATTGGCGTACCTGTATTTTTCGATTAAAATGGGTGGGGAAAAAATAGGGCTTAGGACAAATGGCATGGCTATCCTTCAAGTGAATGGCCAGCTTTACACATCAAGCCAAGCAAGTTTAATAATAGCTTAATGGGTAGGAGACGAAAATGACAGGCGGTAGAAAGCGCATAATGTTGAAAGTGGCGTCGCCAGTAAAAACACAAAAATAACATAGAAGTAATTAATTCATACTCATTAGGTGGTATTTATTACAAAAATTTCCTGTGACGCGACTGGCAAACACAATGCACGCCTCGCAGCGACGATGGAGGGATTGACAGAACACAGACTTTTCGCTTGAACACGTCGAGAGAAGCATCCGAGATACTAGACACGAGTTTCTCTACATATTCTACAGTGATAACACGATAAGAAGATACAGACACGAGTATCTTATGGTAACCCCACAAAAAGAATAATAAATGTAAATTTATTACTTTTGTGTTTTCTCTCACCCATCAGAAAAAAGCGAATATGCAATTTCAACGCCTTTTTTAAACCGATTTAAACGAAAATTGGAGACAAATCTACAATTGGATTTTCAAGACTACATATGAAATTTCGTTTATCTAAGTAATTTTGTTAAGACGTTATGGCGTTCAAAAGTATGCGATTATACAGACCGACAGACGGTCTTCCATTTGACGGATTTGGGCCCAAAATTTTACACTGACCTACATTTCTGATGAAAAAACGTTGTACAAAATTTTATCCATCTAGCTATTTAACTTTTTGAGTTATAAAGTCCACATGAACGTTGACAGACAGACAGACTTTCCTTCGACGGAGTTTGTCCAAAATTTGATAGAAACCTGCAAATTATGTGTAAAGATCCCATACCAAATTTCATCTCCGTAGATTTAATAGTTTTAGAGTTATCGCGTTCACAGACAGACACACAGACACAATTTCAAAATTGTGTTTTTCGGACACAGGGAGGTCTAAAACGTGGAGATTCGTCAAAATCTCGAGTTCGAATTTTTTGACGATTACAATACTTTCTCTGTGTATACTTCGTATACGAGAAAGTAAAAAGTTATTTTTTCGGATTTAGAAGGTCTAAGAGAAGGCTGTAGAGAGGAAAAGAAGATCGTTCCCGCCTACTTTCTTTCAGAATTAGCGTCCTTGTGACTGGCGTGCCTGTATTTTTCGATTGAAATGGTTGGGGATAAAATCGGGCTTAGAACGAATGGCATGGTTATACTTCAAGTGAATGGCCGGCTTTACACATCAAGCCAAGCAAGTTTAGTAATAGCTTGCTGGGTCGGAGATGAAAAATACAGGAGGTAGAGGGCGCATAATGTTGAAAGTGGTGCCGAAGTAGAAGTAATTAATTCATATTCATATCACTCATTACAAAAAGTGACAATCACAATGCACGCCCCGTAGCGACGATGGAGGAACTGAAGAACTCTCTTGAACACAGATTTCTCTCTTGAACACGTCGACAGAAGAGTCCGTGATACGAGACACGAGATTCTCTATAGATTCTACAGTGATAACACGATAAGAAGATACATACACGAGTACCCTACAAAAAGGTAACAACACAAAAAGAATAATAAATGTAAATTTATTAACTTTTGTTTAACCCATCAGAAATTTCAATAGGAAACAGTGTTCCAATCTATCATCTAAGCCAGTGGTTCCCAACCTTTGGGCCGCGGCCCACTTGTGGGTCTCGGAGAACGTATTACTTGTCCGCGAAACGATAGTCAGGGGAGCTTAAACTCTTCACTAGTTTTTTTTTTGCTTTATAAAACAGTATATTTTATTCATTTTATAGTAAGCTTCATTAATTATTAGTACATACGGGCATATATTATACAGGGTTCCCACTTATATCCGTTACACCCCTTTTAACTTCTGAAAGGTGACAGCTTAGGCCATAAAGTTGGTGTCTAGGTGTATTAAAAAGGCTATGCGCTACTCGATGAGACAATTTACAACGCCATCTATCTGCAAATTTTGGAATTAGCGGTTCTATCTCGTAAACGATGAGAGATACGAGAAAGAAATCAATTAGAAAGTTGTAGAGCACTCTCGATTTATTACGGAAAGATACCTTGCGCACATTAATACTCAAAACAGAATGCAAAAAAATAACATTTGTTTGGTCACGATTTCGAAAATTGTCATGTCATAATGAGTGGAGAAGGAAACTGAGACACATCCCTGTCTTCTGGATCATTTCTTTATATTGCTCAAAATGCTCTCCGTTAGCCACTATACACATTTGCACTCTGGACTGGATTTCTCGCTTCGCTCGCGTTTCACAACGCCATAGTGTTGAAAATCACAATCAAATGTTCATTGTTTACATTTTGTTTTGAGTATTAATGTGCGCAAGGTATATTTTCGTACTAAATCGAGAGTGCTCTACAACTTTCTAATTGACTTTTTTCTCGTATCTTTCACCGTTTACAAGATAGGACCGCTAATTCCAAAATTTGCCGATAGATGGCATTGTAAGTTGTCTCATCGAGTAGCGCATAGCCTTTTTACTATACCTATACCTAAGCTGCCACCGTTTAGAAGTTAAGGGGGGTGTAATGGATATAAGTGGGAACCCTGTATAAATGTGTTTGTATTTTTTTAGTGGGCCTCAAAATATTTTTTACACAACAGGTGGTCCGCAAAACCAAATAGTTTGGGAACCATTGATATAGGTATTTCTTACCGAAGCATTTCCCACCAAAGCCTTAAGTGCAAAAAGCATTTGTCAAAGAATAATCGTCGCCTTCATTTTGTATTCTGGTTACATTGAGGTAGTTCTTTTTTCAGGGCGATCAGACGGTCATTGCTGATTGGTACATAGATGTCTGCGTGTAGTAAACTCTAGAAGAATGATGCTATAAAAGTAAGAGAGTTTTTTTAATAGTCTTCATCTGTAGAGACAAAGGAGAGTTTGGTGCAAGAAGAACCATTTCATGTCCTGTCTTCATTGCATTTGAAAGATACGGAATCAAGAAACTTTCTTCTTTTCTAAATTTAAAGGGCAGTTGGAGCCTTAAGTCCGTTAACCCTAACCCTGTTACTTCGATGTACCTTTTCTCAAAATCTGTTATAGATTCATGTTTGAGATTTTTTATACAAGTAAAGTACATCTTTCTCAATATACTAAAATGATTTTTTTAATTCAAAAATTTATTTTTTACTAATTTTTTTGTGTCAAAACAAAAAATGTTAAATTGGCAATTTCGATGGCCCTTTTCTCAACATCTGTTATAGATACACGTTTGAAACCTTTTATACAAATAAAGTACAC
Organism: Araneus ventricosus; assembly: GCA_013235015.1. Taxonomy (NCBI): domain Eukaryota; kingdom Metazoa; phylum Arthropoda; class Arachnida; order Araneae; family Araneidae; genus Araneus; species Araneus ventricosus. The sequence continues at coordinate 134,444 of BGPR01003057.1, read as the reverse complement.
CTTTCTCATTATACTGAAATGAGCGTTTTTTTCAAAAAACTCAAAACTTTATTTTTTACAATTTTTGAGGGGGGTTCCAAATAGGGTAAAATTTCTCTACGTCTAATTAAATATTTGTAAATTTATAAAAAATTAACCAAAAGCTCATTCATTATAATCCGAAAGGTGTACTTTACTTGTATAAAAGGTTTCAAACGTGTATCTATAACAGATGTTGAGGAAAGGTACATCGAAATTCCCAATTTAACATTTTTTGTTTTCCCACAAAAAAATTTAAAAAAAAATTTGAATTTAAAAAAAAATCGGACTCAGGGTATCAACTCCCCTTTTAAAAATGAAAAACAGAGAATGGGTTTTTTTATTACAGCTTGAAAGCTGACTTCTTGAAAGATATGGAACAAATATATTTTATTGTTTTCTAAATTTAAGAATGAAAATACAATGTGGATTTTTTCCCTACCAGTTTAAAATGACATCTAAAGATATGTGAGAATCAATCTTAAAAAATTGGTTTGAATGTTGTTCAATGTTGAATCAATGCGGAAGAGTTGATTGAAATCGATCAGAAAATATATTAACCAAATTCCGAAGCTGTTAAAATATCAGAGAATCTCTTACTAAACCATTAAAAACTTATGTGTTTAAAATCTTGTTCCATTAAACTGTTAAAACAATCATACTTATTTCTGTATCAATCCAATCTTTTCACATATTATCTAAAATGTTAATTTTCAGAAAAAAATATTCCTTGATTTTTTTATAAAAGCATTTTTATAATTTCATGTCCCCTAAAATTATTAAGGATTATGTTAAGTATAAGAAAGCTGCCATAAATTCCTGATAAATCATTTCTAATAATTTTTTTTAAAACCTTTGTGAGATTATAATGATAAAAATGTAATAATTTCTAACATGGCTAATGTATGTCCTGAGATGAATTATTAAAAACACAAGAGTTAAACTTAAAATATTATTTCGTGATATTTAAGAGCTTCACTGGAATATTAAAACTACATTTTGAAATAGTTTTCCATTTATTAAAAAATCTCCAAAGACGAAAATGTCCATTTTAATGTAATATATTAAATCCACTCGTTTCTTTATTATTCAGGACATTCAATACTATAAAAATGTCAGCTTTTACTTGATGCTAATTGCATAGATAATACAAAACGGGAATGAGGGGATTCTCCCTTTGGCTTTTCGTATACACTTACACTACATGGAGCGTTTTGTGTTTAACTTCGCAGAAGAGTTATGATAATCGGGTATACATTTTGGAGCTCTTTCTCTTGAACAATTGAGTCCAAAATTTTATAAACATTATCAATTTTGATGTAAAATCATACACTGATATTCACACATCTAATTTGTTCAGTTATTGCATTCATATACACATGAATATGCACATCATACAGCCATCTCTTTGAAGAATTAGGTTCAAAACTTGATGCAGACATACAATTATACTGAAAAACCCTACATCAAACTTATCCTTTTTGCATTCTTTTCAATTTTTGTGTTCACGCGGTAGACATCCCGTTTGAGGGATTTCGTCCTGACTTTGATTAAATTTAGTGTTCAGACAGCATATTAAATTTATTGAAATTACTTATTACATTTTTTTAAATATTATTTATTGTGTTCAGAAATAGACATGATTCCCCAAATATGGATTTTTCCGACTCTAAGATCTACAATTTTGATGTAAATAGATACAGATAGACGTAATTCCAAAAATGGATTTTTCGGACTCTAAGATCTACAATTTTGCTGTGAAATCATACACCAATTTGTTGAGTTATTGCATTCAAATACACATGGATAGGCACATCATACAGCCATCCATTTGAAGAATTAGGTTCAAAACTGATGCAGACCTATAATTCTATTGAAAAACCATACATCAAACTTTATTCTTTTTGCATTTTTTTTCAAATATCATGTTCAAATCGTAGACTTTGATATAAATCTTTAAAATTGGTGTAAAAACAGCATACTAAAATCATTGATATTATTGTTGCGTTGTTATTTATTTATTTACTGTATTCAGAAATAGACATAATTCCAAAAATGGCTTTTTTGGACTCATGGAGGTCTAAAATATGGAAATTCATCAAACTATCGAAGTTGATTTTTTTTAACTATTATTGTATTTTCTCTTTGAATACTTCGTGTACGAAAAAGTAAAAAAAAATAATAATCCAGATAAAATAATCTAAAATAACTTGCGGTTCTCGTCTTGTATGATGAACGAGATTTTAACTTTTGTAGAAAGTACCCTATTGCATGTTTTTATTCTTGTAGAAATAAGGCGCAGAGATGCTTACACAAGAAGTTGTTCTGCGTTTCTACACTTTCAATGTCGCAATTCATGTTCGTGAGACACAAAATGACGTTTCGTCAATGATAATCTGATTTTAGTAGAAAGAAGAATGCCAGGCGTGATAGGAAAGCCTATCGCCGGCTGTTGGCCATCTTGTGGCCAGCCTAAACTGAGGTCATCCCGTGCTGCCGGCCAATTTTCTGCGGACATGCAAATGACAATTGTGTCTCGTAAATGACCGGAAGCATGCCATAAACAAAGGTGATGTTCGCCTGGAGTTTGAGCAACAATGGAGCAAGTCGTAGTTGCGAATGTTAGCGTAGATAATTATCGTGTTCACAAAAAATTCAACCCTACTCTACATTACAATAACATGTTTCAAAATATTTTTTTATTTATTCAAACTGCAATTACTGATATTGGAAATATGAGGATAGAAAAAATGATTGAAAATCTTTAATATACAGTCGGACCTCTATTTAACGAACCTCTATTTTGCGAACTTTTTCTTGGTACCAAGAACATTTTGCGAATTTCTTCGTAAAATAACCTCCAAATAACGAAGTGCATTCTGTATTTAATGAACTTTTTCTTGTGATCCAATATTTTTTTTCTCCTTATTTCTCAAAATATTTCTAAACATTTCAAACTTATTCTTTCTTTTAACACAATTTATGGTGGTCGATGACCTTGAAGCTGGAAAATGTCAAAACGAAAGTGTTTGAGCATCAAAGAAAAAAATTTAATTCTTCATGAGATAGATAAAGGCGTGGAAAAAAAGGATATTGCTTTGAAATTTGGTATTCCTCCAAACAGCTTATCAACCATAATAAAAAATCGTGATAAGATACAAAATTATGATTCATCAAATTCTTGTTCAAAACGTTGAAAAGCATGTGTCTATGAAGATGTGGATGAGGCAGTTTTGAAGTGGACATTGTGAAAAATAAAAACAATACAGCAATGAATTGCGATGAAGACGAAGATGATGAAGATGGAAATGATCATGATGCAGAAATCAACAAACCTTCGTATGATGAAATGCTAAAATTCATTAATTTTAATATAAAATTATTTTTTAATTGAAAATACAGTGTATTCCCGTACAATGTTTTGTTTTATTCTTGTTTTCCTTGCAGATTTCTTTTTGATGGGTAAAATATATAAAACAAATATAATAATTTACAAAATAAAGGTGTGATTAATTACTTTTTTAATAATATTTAGTGTTTATGAATTTAATATCTGTTTTGTGTAGTCTAAAGTATTTTAAAAAGCGAATCTCTATTTAACGAATTTTCCATATAACGAACTATTTTTCGGGATTTAGCGACTTCGCTAAATAGAGGTCTGACTGTATATGAAAAAAAATTACATTATTACAGCAGGTGTACATGCATATAACACTGCAAGATACAAAGATAAAAACACAAATGAAGGGAATCTTCCTTTAATTTGTATTTTTATCTTTGCACCTCGCAATTTTTTGGTGAATGATGTTGCACATGCGCGCACCAAATAAATTGCTTTTCTTATTGTTGTTTTGTCTTTTTCAGATACTTTTTCGATTTTTTTTCTATCCTTTAAAGATACCTTTTCTCTCTCTGTCTGTTTTTTTCTGTTATGACAAAATTAAAGACAAAGACATACAAATAAAATATGTCACCCATTCAGAGCATTTTCTTCTTTTTCAAGTTAATTGCGCAGTTGCTTAAATAAGTAACGATCCCCCGATGACGCCTCTTCCAGGCCACTGTGCTGCGCTTTCCTGCATGGCAATTTTGTTTAAAATTATATTCAACCACGGTTTAAGAAAATTGAAATATGTCATGCAATTTTTCGCATCAGTTTGTTCAAAATATTTAGTTCAGATTTAGGTAATGCAAGAATCGGCACAAATTATTACATAATTTTAAAAACTTCAATTATTCGTCATCTATCTGCCTTTAATATGGCCAGCAACAAGAAATGTTATACAAAATGGTCAGTCTCGCCAAGAGAGGGGGATAGAAGGAGCAAAACCCCCGGTGCCCGGGCCCAAGGGGGTGCTACAGGTCCGGAATCGGGAAAAATATATTTTTCTAAATAAGGAAGAGTGGGGTAAAATCGGATAATGGGTAAAGCCGGGTACCTTGATTTTGGCGTTACTAATTCTCCTTTTTAGTTGTTCTGAATTATATTCTACTAGTGACGAAAAAAGAATGGTCATAGTTGCCATGTTGTTGTTGAATTCAGCTCGTCTGTGAAGGTTTATTTGTTTTATGACGTCAACTCTCCAATGTTCGTATGATTTTAAACAATCCTTACTTATTTTTATGACGTCAACTCTCCAATGTTCGTTTCATTTTAAACTATCCTTACTTATTAATCATTACAATTATAAACACTATACTTATTCCGGCTTATTATATGTTTACTAAGAATTCATATCCTATCAAACAATAAAGATTTAGTAAAACCCATTGCATGGTTCTATTTCGTTTTTTATAACCTCTGCACTCGGGGTAAAACCGGGTAGTTCTAGTGGGGTAAAACCGAGTAGTAGGAGAAACTATGGATACCCAACCCAAGACGATTTTCTTAGGTTGTGAGATAATTAGTAGTTTGCGAGGACTATTCCTATTTGACCTTTGAGTCAAACAATCTGATGAAAAGAATTTCCAATTGATTCCGATTTCCAATATTTTCTTTTTGTTATAGTTTCAAATAATGCAAAGAATTATTTTAGTCAAAATTTAAAAAAGAATTGAAGTTTATTTATTCTATTATTTCCTCGTTTGCAAATAAACGATTTTTATTCATTTCTTTCTTATATAAAGCTTAAAATGCATGTAAAATTAAAAATCTTTTGCTCGAAGTCTTCGCTGTCGTTTGGTTTTATTTAACGCATCGTCATTTCGA
>BGPR01003057.1:103861-116080 GCA_013235015.1 Araneus ventricosus | reverse complement strand
TGGAATTATGTCTGTCTGTCTGTCTGTCTATCTGTCTGTCTGTCTGTCTGTCTATCTGTCTGTCTGTGTGTGTGTGTGTGTGTGTGTGTCTGTCTGTGAACACGATAACTCGAAAACTATAAGAGCTACGGGGGGTTGAAATTTGGTATGTGATGTTTACACACGATTTGCAGGTTTCTATCAAATTTTGGACAAAATCCGTCAAAGGGAAGTCTGTCTGTCTGTATGGCCGAAGTCATGCGAACACTATAACTCAAAAATTTGAATATCTAGATGGATAAAATTTGGTACACTGTTTTATTGTCATGAATGTAGGTCCGTGTAATATTTTGGGCCAAATCCGTCAACGGGCTGACTGTCTGTCGGTCTGTATAATAGCATGCTTGTTCAACTGCATGCGCATGCGTAAATGCCTCTGCAAAGAAGGGATACTCCGAAAACTTGGCAGTTTGCCAAAAAACAATTCTGGCGGCGAGATTTCTTAAGGAAGCAAACATTTAGGGCTTCTCGTTTTACTTGCGTATTGGAAGCAATCTCTGTGCATGCGCAAGCTATTCTCCTGTTTTCTTCTCCGCACGCGGAACTCGCATTGCTGGAGTTTGATAAAAATACCAGCGGGAGTGGTCTCCCCTAAACTTTCTCGTATACTTTCTAAGTGGAGATTCGTCAAAATCTCGGGTTCGAATTTTTTTTGACGATTACAATACTTTCTCTTTGTATACTTCGTATACGAGAAAGTGAAACAAATCAACAAACCTGAAATCAAATATCTGTTGCCACGTTTCCAAAAAATATTACTTTGAAGCAGGTGAGATAAAATAGGCAATGAAATGAATACTAAAGCGAAAATTCTGCTTTAGAATTGAATTCCCAAGAAAACAATTTATACTACCACAAACGTAACAATTGCAAAAGCTCGTAAATAAAAGATTTGCTAAAATAATGAGATCGGTTTGAATTTTATTTACAACAGTAAAAAATTTGTTACAATTCATGTTTGAGAACATTATTTATTGTTGTAAATAAAATTTACAACAATAACAGATTGCTACCAGTACTTTGCGCATGAGAATCGGATTAAAAGAAATTGAATATGCAATTTGAACGCCCCTTTTTGACGGATTTGGCCCAAAATATAATACGGGCCTACATTCATGACGATAAAACTGTGTACCAAATTTTATCGATCTAGCTATTCAAGTTTTTGAGTTATAGTGTTCACATGACCGCGGACATACAGACAGACAGACTTCCCGTTGACAGATTTTGACCAAAATTTGATGGAAACCTACAAATTATGTTTAAAGACAACATACCAAATTTCATCCCCGTAGCTCTAATAGTTTTCGAGTTATCGTGTTCACAGACAGACACACACACACACAGACATAATTCCAAAATTGTGTTTTTCGGACTCAGGGAGGTCTAAAACGTGGAGATTCGTCAAAATCTCGAGTTCGAATTTTTTGACGATTACAATACTTTCTCTCTGTATACTTCGTATACGAGAAAGTAAAAATAAATATTGCTAAGTTTTAATACATACGTATCTTTTTGAATATGATTCTTCACCTCAATATTTTACTATCACTATAATCAACAATGAAAAACCTCCTGATAGTCATTGCATTCTGGGTTACAGTTGGTTCGAACTTTTTATCAACGCAGGGGGAAGGGAAATGACAAATGTTTGAAAAGTATACGAGAAAGTTTAGGGGAGTCCACTCCCGCTGGTTTAAACTTGTTTCTTCGAATGGTTTCGAGAAAATGCAATTTAAATAATGTATTTCAGTTATAAGTGTACATGGGTATTCAGGATATTCAATTTCCTTAAAATTCAACATTCACTGTAAAATGTATATGATAGTCTATCGAATGTCACACAATTCTCCTGAACTGATTTCGGGCCATAGTTTTCGTATTAATTGCACGTTTCTCTCATTTTACAAAATGGTCCTTAATTTTTGCACACCAGTGTAGTTTTACCCATCTAAAACTTGTATTACATGCATTTTAAGGCTAAGTCTATTTAATCCGGACTTTCAGCGACCCGGACAGGGTCCTGTCCCTTCTAGTACAGATTAGAGGGTCGCTACTGAATAAAGAATCTTTTTAACCTCTGAGTAGAAACATCAGTATTGTGACCCTGTACTGAAAACATGGAGTCAGCTTGATTCCTGCTCTAAGAAAATTTGAAAGTGTTGACATATTTTATGAATTCAGAAACTTGCGAAGATCAATTTTTATGTCTTAAAATACTTTTTATATAAATATCATATACAATTTTGTTGTTTTCTTGAAATTATTGAAATAAATTCATTATAGTCAAGCTTATAAATTATTGTAATAAATTACAATAATAATCCATCATTGTCAAGATGCAGTATGAGGTGTGCAACAACTGGTGAAAAAGCTGGCAGAACTGGAATTCCTCTTTGAATTCTTCCCTGTTTTAACTATTTTTACTTTCTCTTATACGAAGTATACAAAGAGAAAGTATTGTAATCGTCAAAAAATTCGAACTCGAGATTTTGACGAATGTCCACGTTTCAGACCTCCCTGAGTCCGAAAAATACAATTTTAGAATTATGTCTGTTTGTGTGTATGTCTGTGTGTCTGAACATGATAACTAGAAAATTATTAGAACTAAGGGGATGAAATTTGGTATATGATCTTTACACATAATTTGTAGGTTTCTATCAAATTTTGGACAAAATCCGTACACGGGAAGTCGGTATGTCTGTCTGTCCACTTTCATGTGAACACTATAACTCAAAACCTTGAATAGCTAGATGGATAAAATTTGGTACACAGTTTTATCATCATGAATGTAGGTCCGTATAAAGTTTTGGTCTAATTTCGTAAAAGGGTTGACTGCCTGTCGGTCTGTATAATCGCAAACTTATGAACACAATAACTCTTTAAGATAATAGATGTATGGAATTTAGTATGTGGCCTTCTAACCTTAATTGTAGATTTGTGTCCAATTTTCGTTTCAATCCGTTTAAAAAAAGCTTTTCAAATTGCATATTTGGTTCCAAATTCACATTGTGACTTTGTGTTTGCGAGCGTTCCGCTTATTTTACTCAGGTAGCCTTTTGACCTTGGCGGTCTACGAAGGAAATTGTAGCGATCCACAAACACGCAAATTATGGCAACCCCCGAAAAAGAAATTTCGTTCCGACATTCTCCAGATGGACGCCTGTTATTAACCAGGTGTATGGTGAAATCTTGTGTGATATCTGTAGTAAGATTTTGTACTGAAAAACGTTAAATAAAGTTGTGGTACCTCAACGCGCGTAAAAACTGCGAACATACGCAATTTTTTTTGCAAAATATTAAGTTTTTGGAAATTTATAAATTTTATATGTTTCATTGTAAATCACCATTCATAATTTTTTCTCAAAATAACCAGGACTTGGGTAAATATCCCAAAAATATTTACCTACCCACAGGGTGTTTACCCACCCCACATTACTGGTCGTATACGAGAAAGTTTCGGGGTGGCCACGCCCGCTGGTTTCACTTGCGAAATCTTTTCGGGTGAGAAAAAAAAATCGCATCTCCATTTTCATAGAAAAGTTTTTGTTGCGAGTATAGCTATTAAAAATTAGTTAAGAAACAGCCATTAAAAGTTAGCAAAACTCTGCATGTTATAAGCAAAAAACAAGTGGGAAAATTTGGGAATTTTTAAGAGAATCTTTATATCTTCCCGAATATTTGTGCTGCGTTTACGAAAATGCATATAAATATTATGCGCATCAAACATAGCCATTCATGAAAGTTTTAACTGATTATCAGCTTTCTGTGAAGCGGGGTGGGCCATAATAATTTTCGTCTTCATCAATTTGTAGATGGTCCCCTAATTGTCCTCAGGACCTAATCTTCACTATGAAATGCCCCAGGATTCTTAGTAACTGATTGCGAATCATAGTATCCAGATTAACTCCAATTTTGTAGCATCTTAAAAATTGTGTATAATTTTTGGACATCAGTGTAGATTTAGTTAGAAAATTTTAAAGAAACTCTTCAAATCAAAATGATGTTCTTATTTTATTACTAATACTGCAGAATATGACCATTTCCGCTATCCGTAAATTAAGAAGTCCTAGTCTAAAATCATTTTAAATCATTTTATTTAAATAAGAAATATTTTAGATTAAAAGCTGCCAACTTATCCGAACCGAGAATGCGCAGAACCTACACTGATAATCTCTTCTGATCGCGAACATTCTTGCGGAGACCCTATTATATCTATGTCGAAAACATTTTAATGGCAGAAATGGTTTTCCAAATATATGATGTCTTAAGCTGTTTTAATTTATAAGTCCATTTTTATTAATAAAAATTTTTTTACGACTTTCAACATTAAGCATAAGAAGAAAAATTAAATCAACAAGTGGAAAGTTAATTACAGATAAGCAAAAAACAATCCAAGTTAAAACAACAGTTTGGTTAACTGAGTTTTAAAATCAAGATATCTGATTTTTGATGTTAACAAAACAGCAAGAAAAAAAAACTTGTTCTCAACATACTAGAACCCACAAATTCTATTGCGTGACCCCATGTGGACTCGCGACTCACAAATTTTAGAAGCCTTGACCCAATATGTCCAGTCGTAAAGCTGAGCAAAATCATGATTTCACAAACATAATGAGGAAATTTTAAATTCTTTAAAAGTGCGTGAAAACCACAGAGGTGTTAGTGCAATACGCTGAGGTCACATAAAAATCATCGGATGTTAAGCATGCGCAGCTGAATAAATAATTTCCTCCGATTCTTACAAATCTATCAACACAACGTTTCGATTGCGTAAGACTGACTTCGGAACGCGGCACTTGCATTGTAGGCAAATATGGTCGCTTGAAGTCAAACAAAACGACTCAAGGCCTGTTTGAGTTAGAATTTCACAGATTCGGGGCAGTCACCACAGAATGACTTTCAATAAAAGAAGTATTGATTTAGGCTTTTCACTTGAACTTTTAAATAAATTGAGGATCGATATTTCCTGAACATGCAACGAGAATTTGTTACCTTCACCTAATTTTATTTTAAAGAGCTCACCTTGTGTCCATTACTGTATTATAAAGAATAAATAAAAAAGTTTCCCGGTTAAAATGGGAAGTGGAAAAGAAAAAGGATTTTTAAAAGGTTGCCGTTTAGAACTTCGAATGAATGATCTTTCATACATGATTGATTGATTTCTTCTCAGACATTCGCGATATCCATTAACCATACTCACAAAGTTAACCTTATTCAAAACAATTTTAAACTAAGAAATAAAAATAGCAAAATTTATTTATTTTATAAGGGCATGTTCTTAGTTCTATTTCGCTTTTATAACCTAAGGAACTCATTCTATGTTTCCAAAAATAAAAAGAAACATGCAACTCATGTGCTTACCTGCCTCAAAATGATTGAAAGGGATACAAAAGTTCAGAATCCTAAAAAATTTTTGATACATTATTATAGCTGATGTTTATTCGTGTAGAAACTTTCTTGTTATCAAGTTAATTTCCTTTCTTAACCTTCTGATTAAATTTATTGCTTTAAAAAGGAAATTCAAAAATCAAAGAGATTGAGAAAGTTTTCAGGAAGTATTTTTACGGATTTGTAAATAGTTAAAACAGAGGACATTTTATTTATCTGTTTTATTAAACAGTTATATTATTATTTCGCGATTTTAGGCAGTAGTATAACCGGTTTAAATTCGTTAATAAACTTACTTGTTATAAACTTCTGCTTAATTTACCTTCTGAATAAATTTATTGTTTCAAAACATAAAGTTTTAAAAAAGATATTGAAAAATTTCCTGAGGTAACTTTTCCTCCCGAAAGAGCAAGAAAGTTTAAATCTATGGCATATTATAAAAATAATGTTTATTAAACAGTTAAGTTCAAATAAAAAGTGACATTTTTATTTTTTTACAAGACATAACCTTGAACTTAAGTTGATCTATTGTTTTGCTAAATCATCGCAACTTATTTTTAGTAAAATGGCTTTGAAACACTTTGAAAAACAAATATATGTAATAATATAATGATATAATGGATAACTGCATTCTGGATTACTATTAAAAATTTTCAATATTGATATAAAGCAAAGCCCGATAAACTGTGGATTAGCAATAGCTTGTGATGCCGGGTAAAATATACTGTATTTAATATGATCGTGAAAACTCTCTTCGATCTGATTCTTCAACCAGCGGGAGTGTTCTCCCCTAAACTCCCTCGTATACTTCCTCAAGAAGGTGCCGTTTCCCCTTCCCCCGCGTGGCTAAAAAAATTCGAAACTACTGTTACCCAGAATCCAATGACTATCAGGTTTTTCATTATAGTGATTGAAAAATATCTAGGTAAAGAATCAAATTGAAAGAGATGCGTACCGATTTTCCGCTCTTACCGGCTCAAGGACATACTGACGTAATTCGCTACTCCATAATGAAATTCCGTTCCGTCCCGTTCCTTTCGCATGCACAGAAGATTGCGTCCAGTAATAAGAGTGGAGAGTAAGTGGAGATAACGGATTCTTTTCAAAAGTAAATTATACAGACCGACAGACAGTCATCCCTTTGACGGATTTGGCCCAAAAATTTATACGGACCTACATTCATGATGATAAAACTGTGTACAAAATTTTATCTATATAGCTATTCAAGTTTTTGAGTTATAGTGTTCGCATCACAGCGGACAGACAGACAGGCAGACTTCCCGTAGACTGATTTTGTCCAACATTTGATAGAAACCTACAAATTATGTGTAAAGATCTCATACCAAATTTCATCCCCTTAGCTCTAATAGTTTTCGCATTATCGTGTTCACAGACAGACAGACATGATTCCAAAATTATGTTTTTAGGACTCAGGGAGGTCTAAAACGTGGAGATTCATCCAAAATCTCGAGTTCGAATTTTTTGACGATTGCAATACTTCCTCTTTGTATAGTTCGTATACGAGAAAGTAAAAATAGTAAATAAAATCTTGCTATCTAAAAAATAATTTCATGGTCTCATTGAAATTTACAAATGCATCAAGGATAATCTGATGAAATAAGTTATTAGCCTTGGAATCTTCCGAATACGAAGCTGAGGCTGTCAGAAAACGTTTCCATCAAAGACTGTATTTAAATGTGACATAGAATTAGTGTTATCGTGTTAGCTGTCAGTTATCACGTTAGCTACCAACACAGAGATAACTTGTAATAGTTAGATTTCTTGATATTTGGCTTCGGCAGCCATGTTAAAGATAAAATAAACTTTTATGGTCACTTTTTTTTTATTTTAGATAGATGTTAGAATCCGTATTAGAAATCGGTTATCACGTTAACTCCCAACCACGAGATGACTCGTGATTCTTCAAACTTGTCTTGGCAATCGGCTTGATAACTCGTTAGCTATCAGTAAACATATTAAAAGAAAAAAATATACTTTTATGGTCGCTTATTATTTCAGTTTCATGCATTTCTAAAACAATATACGAACAGGGTTTCACAGATGCAACATAATTTATTATCTTGAGATACGTTTAACAAAATCCATGTTTTGCGAAAAACATTGCTATCACCTAAAAAATGTAAAAAGTCCTAAGCCTGAAAGAAATCACAAATAAAGTTTTATAGGGAATTCACACCGGTTTGTCTAGAAATTCACTTATGTCTGTTTCGCAGATGCATTTTCGAGAAAACAGTCTTAGAAATATAGTTTCAATAAAAGTAAACGTTTCCTTTGTGGACTTGCCAGCTTTCATAAATCATTGAAATGCGTCTTGCCTCAAGTAAGGAGACAGTGCTGCTCTTTTCAGAACAATAGAAATTTGGATAATAGAAAGGCAATGAATAATATTATCTGTTTACTAGTTTACTGAGATGATCTATTAAGTTACTTTTCTTAGCCACTTTTATGGCTTTTATATGTTCAGTTGATTCCTTTCGCACTCCAGTGCGTGAAAAATAATGTTTGAACTAAAAAAGGAATATATAAGATTGTTCATAAATATGAATAGTTTTAAATAAGCTAAAATAATTTGTGAAAGGTGACGCCTTAGCATACTATGACTTGTCTGATTCGCGCATCGAATGTGAGAATTCTTGATGATAACATCTGCAATCAAGTCAAAGTAGACACCAGCGGGAGTGTTCTCCCCTAAACCTTCTCGCATACTTCCCCAAAAAGGTGCTGTTTTCCCTCCCCCCGCATGGATAAAAAAATTCGAAACTATTGTAACCCAGGATCCAATGCCTATCAGAAAATATTTAGGTAAAGAATCAAATTGTAAGAGATGCGTTCCGATTAAATGCGTACCGATTTCTACTCTTGCTGGCTCAAGCGCAAAGTCACATAATCCTTCCGCGTGCACAGATTGCTACCAGTACGCATGCGCATGGGGAATCGGATAAAAAGAGGCAAGGAGGAGTCAATAAATATCGTGCACAGAAGATTTCGTCCAGTACGCATGCGCGTGGAGATGACGGATTCTCTTCAAAAGTGAATTATACAGACCGACAGACAGTCAACCCTTTGACGGATTTGGCCCAAACTTTTATACGGGTCTACATTCCTGATGATAAAACTGTGTACCAAATTTTGTCCATCCAGCTATTCAAGGTTTTGAGTTATAGTGTTCACATGAACGCGGACGACAGGCAGACTTCCCATTGACGGATTTTGTCCAAAATTTGATAGAAACCGACAAATTATGTGTGAAGTTCACATACCAAATTTCATCCCTGTATCTCTAATAGTTTTCAAGTTATCGTGTTCACAGACACACACACAGACATACAGACACACAGACAGACATAATTCCAAAATTGTGTTTTTCGGACTCAGGGAGGTCTGAAACGTGGAGATATGTCAAAATCTCGAGTTCGAATTTTTTGATGATTACAATACTTTCTCTTTGTATACTTCGTATACGAGAAAGTAAAAAATTACTTGGACAAGCTCCATTATCCGAGGTATCCTTTACGTTCTTGCATGGATTGAAATAATGATAAATGCCCCAAATACTCTGTGTAATCTAATTAAGAAGTTAAATTTTATAAATTTGTACGTCATGTGGTTTAACTGAAAATAGAAGACGGAATCTACGTGACTAGATAGCTGAATCCGGCAATGCTTTGCTATTGCTAGATTTGAGAATATATATAGATTAAACGAACGCAACTGAAAGTTTGATATCAATTATTGTATTTATTTAAAACTAGCTGTAACCCGCGACTTCGTGCGCGAAGAATTTGAAGTATTAAATTTTTTAAATTCACGAATGTAAATGTTTCGTTACATGTTGAAAGGGAAAATTAAAAGTTTTGACGGTTGATAATACATTATTGGACGACTAACAGGAGTGTTTGCTGTTATAGTTAGGTAATTTTTTATCTATGCTAACACTTTTTTGTATACGACGTTTTTTTTGTTTTACGTTTTTTGCACGGATGTAGAGGTTTTGTGGTCTGGACACACGTGAACACGCCACATATGTTGCCTATTGGAAAAATATGGTTTTCCAAATGTACGCCTGCCCCTTTGAGTGTCTGGCCATGAGCCTACCTTTTGAAATTGGATGGCAAATCCTTCGGTATTATCGGAATGCGTGAAATTAAAACACGCTCTCGTTTTAAAATACTCTCACGACGTTTGGACCTAGGTGTGCAATTTGTAACCGTGCGCAGTCTCGGTACATCGAGGTTACGTATCAATAGTACTGGCACACCGACTTTTAATATCAGCTTGTCGGAAGGTACCCCTGACAATTCTAAGGAGTTCAAGAACTCTACAGGATATTATGTTACTTGTAACATATATTTTTTTTTATTTATCTGACTTAAACTTTCATTAATCAGTGCCAAAGTTACTAATTCAACAACCATTCTCTATTCCTCATATATTCTCCGTTACTGTAAATTACATCATTGTACTCAATGGTATCATTAGGTGCTTACAATCTGTGTAATATAACATCCACCATGCTATATGTCATGCGCTTCTACCATTCAACAGAATACATAAAACAAAATACTCTATCGTCGCATATTTTCCTTTAGTTATAATAAACTTTAGTTTCTAAATTTTAATCTAAAAACTCTTGCAGCTATATTATATCTATCAATAGATTTCTGTCCCGGCGTCAATTTGTCGACAGCTTCTTGATTAAATCTGATATGGAAAAGTATAAATCACTAAAATTAAATAGACTGCAAACTCGAAAAATGAAAATCAAGCGTCGAGTTGAGTAATTACATTTATTATTCCATTAATAAATTATTTGTATATTTTCTCTGAAAGATCACATAATCGCGGCTTTCTTTATGATCACGTGATGTTTGACATTCAAAATAAGTTATTCCACGTGTAGTTTGGCTGTCAAAGCGTAACAGATAGACAAACTTTCTCATTTAATATATTATTAAGGATTTATTATTTCTTCGGAAACGCAGGTAAAAATGACAGGTGATATGAACTGCAGTGATTCTTTAATCTAATTAAATAAGCTTTAGAATTCTTGAAGAACCAATGAAAACATTGCCAAACGATATTTGAAAAAAAAATAAACAGAAAAAATCATGGCAAAGTAATTACACCGTTGCCTAGCAACGCATCAGTATCAATTCTAGTATCATTAAATTTGATTTATTTTAAAATCGTCTGCGTGTCAACTTTATTTAAATTTTGAAAAATTAATACAAATTGAAGGGAAAATGTCACAGATATAAAATTGATATCATTAAAAAGGTAAAATTTTGAACTTTAAGATGGTATAAAAATAATTTTCGGGGGATAATTTGCTCCGAACTTACAGCGGAAAAACGGTTTCGGTTACTTTTTAATTAACTGACTGTTTAATTAACTTTAGCGCTTTAAAAAGTTGACAGTAATCTTACCCTAGTCTTAATTAATAAGTGTGCAAAGTTTGGTCGAAATCAGTGCCGTGGTTTAGGAGGAGATGTGGAACATAGATACAAACATACATACAAACATACAAACCCACAATGGCTTTTATTTATATTAAGATTAGATACCTATATTATATATAAAATTCAGTGTTCGAACGTGTGTTTTGATGTGTGTGTATCAATTACTTGGTCACTTGTATTTCCAATGAAATATATTTGCAAAAATTTGTGGTCAGCATCCGTAAATGGTAATAAAGAGCCTGCTGTATTGTATGTTTGTCCTTGAATCTTGAATGTTGGCATATATTTCTCAGTTACTATATTCGTTGCACAAACGAAGTTTGAAAGCATTTGTTATAATTTCGTATGCGAGTCAAAAAGTGCTTCGATTGTGTTCGATGTAGTACTAGCGACCTGTGAGAAGAAGGTGCCTTCAATGGTGGCAATCATCATCACATCCCAGGTGATTCATTCTTGAATTTCAACCCGTTGCAATTTGTGAAAACTTTATTCCTACTTTCAACAACCACAACTGGATGCCAGCTATGTTAAATTTCCGAATTATACTGAAATGCAATACTATCAAATTTTACCAATTGATTTAATCGACTTATTTGCATCCGTAATCGACTATTGCCACGTTGTTCATTTCGATCACTATAGGACAAAAATTGTCTTAATTCTTTAAATCGTTCTTGACTTGCTTCATTTCGTGCTTCGCGTTGTTGTGATGATTTAGTAGCATGTGACTTTGACGTATGTAATCAATTTCCTTCATTTCGTTGTGCTGTTTCTTCTTCCGTTTCATTTTATCTTTCTTCTCGTTTTCTCTTAGCTGAATTTGTATGACGGCCAATATTTTGTCGTTTTGGAGGTATTTTATCACCATTTTTATGGCGGCCAAATTGCTCAATTCCAACAGCAGAGTCGAACAGTTAGAATGTAAAATAAAAATATAAAACTTCACTTCATAATGCAGCAAATTCATCACAATTAATATTTAACATTAAGAAACTTAAAAAACACTAAAAAATTGAACACTACAGAATTTCCCAAAATTTAACCTTCACTTTACAAGTCAGAACGTAAATAAATCCAATTGTCAAAACAGCAGCACTCAAGCTTACTTCTACGCATGCGCGACAGCATTTCTTACCTCGTGAACTTCAATGCAAGAAGTACTATCTAGTGGCGCCATCTACATTTAATTAATAGTACTGCTAATATTGATATTATATATGTGATGTTTCTGTCTTTTCAAAGGAAGACACCAGATTTTAGAAATATATATATATATATATATATATATATATATATATATATATATATA
>BGPR01003057.1:73460-97165 GCA_013235015.1 Araneus ventricosus | reverse complement strand
ATTGTTATATGCTATACTCTTTATGCATTGTTATATACTATACTCCTTATGCATTGTTATATACTATACTCTTTATATATTGTTATATGCTATACTCTTTATGCATTGTTATATACTATACTCTGTATATATTGTTATATACTATACTCAATCGGTCAAAGAGAAGAGGTCGAAAATGCATATTCATTCTGTTCACTACACTACGAATCTTAACATGAAATGCGGCGTATTGCGCAAGTGTATGAAAGCCGAAGGAGGAATCACCTCTCTGGTAATGTTATGTTTCCGTTTTGTTCCTCTTTGTACAAAACTACTTATCAGTTCATAAGATGTAAACATATTTTCTGAACTTCAATCCGGGATGCTCTAGGTATTGAGCGGAGGTGTAAAGTTGGGACAGTAAGTAAAAAACGCGATATTTTTACCTTTATGGGTCGCGGCGGCCTACTGGTAAGGTTTCGGCTATGGGACTGGAGGGTTACAGGATCGAAACCCGATTCCACTGAAGATCCGTCATATATTGGGCCTGTTGCACGCTAAATCATGCGCAGGGACCCAAATGTCCTCCCGTTGGTGTGGTGCGGAAATTTTGAGAGGGGTGTGCTAGCTCAGGTGTCGTCCTCGTTATCTGACCGTGGTTCAAAATTACGAGGTACGTTCCAAAATAACCCTCGCGTTGCTTCAGAACGGGACGTTAATATAATTAATCGTTTTAGCTTTATAATAATGATGGCACGCGCCTCCATAAGGTATGTAATATTTAAAATAATAACGATATAGAGATACGATTATTCTTTAATTTAGGATGATATTAGATTAGAGAATTCAAGCAAGAACAAACAGTCAAAATACGGGAATATACCGGCTAATCTGATTGCTTAACTATTTACGCTATAGAGGCTCGAACCCATTCCCGGAATTATAATTGTATTCGCGAAAGAATTATGGTGTGTAATTGGAATTATTCGATAAGTTAGAGTGACTGTATACTATGAATAGGAAAAGTTGGAAAAAGATAATTATTTTGAAGTTAATTTTTTAAAAATTAATCAAACAAATCTTTTAATAAAAAGTTTATATGATTGGTTGCTCTGATTTAGTTCCTTAAAAACAAAATACGGAACATTTTATTCAAAATAGATATCTGGAACATTTTCTCCATCTTGGAGAAAGATCCGAAATTCGGTTCCGGATTTTTGCGTTGTCTAGACACATTAGTTCATATCACTGAATTTGTTCAACTGATGAAAAGATAAGAAGATAAATATAAATGCTTTTGGAATAATTTAAAATTTTTCATTGTTTTGAGCCACAACTATATAAAAGACTGAAGTATTTTGAATTGAACGGATAATTGAATGTTATTTCTACGATAAATTAACTTTTCGACAAGTCACTGAATTAAATTGTGTATATAAAAAATGAAATTTGTATTTCAATTAAATTTTAACTTTGTTTATATGCACTAAAATATTTCTTTGTAGGACTCAACATTTAGACCTGTTTTAATTGCCACGCGTTTTGTCATATTGGGTTGCAATTTACAGTACTTTGTATCTAGATCAGACCAAATATGAAATCGAAATGATTTTACTTGATTCAAATTATATAAAAAAAACATTTAGATCATCAGCACAGTCTATGTTTGTAGCAATTTCATGTGTAAATCAAATATAATAGCGATTTTCATATTTTATAGCTTTTTATTTTTGTAACTTTTAGCACTCTTAAAAAGAAACCAAACGGAAAGTTTCGGGATAGTAGAATTAAAACATATTTCGATAAAGACTTGCCAAAATTTAAAAGTAAATTTTTGAGAGAAAAGTTGTTATTATTATTATGTTGAATGAAAATTCAGGTTCAGAATGGTCTACACTTATTTTTATTAAGTTGCCTAATATTACTCACTAAGATTACCTGGCAGCAGTGGCGAATCTAGGATTCGGGCCGGGGGGGGGGAGGGGGGGAGGTCATAAAAACTTTGTATCGTCGTGATGAATGTCAAACCTCAAGGCTAAAGTAAAGCAAGACACTTTAACTTTACAGACTTTACTCACCTGACAATAAGAATCATTAAAAACAATACAATATTTTCGATAATGTAATAAAAATTACAACGAAATACCTAGCCAAAAAGTATCTTCGACCAAAGCTACAAGTACGAGTAGAATGATTACAAAATTAGAAATATTTTCGAGCCTGTCAAGCCAGAAAGTAATGTTGAAATGTTTTTATTATTTTTTAAAAAGAGGGAAATTTAGAAAAAACGGTGGTAATAATGTTAAATAAAATCAGGAATTCTCGCTTGGCTCTGGGGGGGCAGTATCTGATACCCCTGGATTCGCCACTGCCTGGCAGTATATATAAAGTTTAGCAAGGATCGCCGGAGAATCGTCATGTAATAGTAAATTATAGGACTTCTTCGTTGTGCATTTATATACATTTAAGACGTTCCTGTTATATTACCCTGATTAACGGTCTAATTAATTAATCATCTTTAAATCTAATATTGAAGTTAATCAAAAAATTGAAAATAAGAGATCATATCTATAATATTTATTAAAAATATTTATTTCTGTTTTTATATCAGTTGTATACTTAGTATATTGCAAGTTATGTATGTAGAATCTTGTAGGCGTACTTGGATTTATTAATACATCATCTCTTCAGTAAACCAAAACGAAATTTTTAGTACCATACATTTGGAACTATGGATACTGAATTACCATATCCTACAGCGGTGTCCAAGTCATGTACAGTGCGAAAATTAATTAATTTATTTTGCTTAAATTGAATTTATACGTTTTATTTTGAAATGTGTTAGAACATATGCTTTAATTATTTAAAATTAATTTGATGTAATATGAAAATATTTTTTTATTATTTCAAAATAATTTTTACATTATTTCAAAATAATTTTTATATTATTTCAAAATAATTTTTATATTATTTCAAAATCTTTTTTGGGTCCACTTTTCAAAAATCCCTTTATTAATGAAGAATTTTTATTATGTATTTATTTAAATTTTTCTTCTTTATTTTTCTAAAACCCTAATGCTGCGTAGTTCCAAATTTTTTTTCTCTGCTTTATCAATAAAACACATATATGCCTCAATTGTACTAAAACAATCAAATTTTCCGATTATCCAAATTAACTATCAAGAGAGAGAGAGGGAGATAGAGATCTACGTAGTTTGCCGAATTATACAATTATCCAACTAATCCTCATAGTAACACTACTTTTAAACTTATAACAGTTCAAGATCTTCAGCCGGAATAGGCAATATAATAAACAACTGGAAAAAAAGAGGGGGGAAAAAAACTAACGCCGGAATTAATAGTAATAAACCGAAACAAGAAACGAGAAAACCGCGGCGCGTCCGAAAGGCAAGTTTTTATTTTTAACAATGAAACAGGTTTTCCATCCTTGGCGCATGCGCCGCGAGGAAGACGTCTAACTCTCGGAGAGAAAACTATGCACGTGTGTTCACTTCTTCAGATCGCGACTGTAAAGCGGTTCTTGCGTATTGTTTACTGTCCGAAGCCGCACGACTGCGCACAATTGCAGCATGATTTTCTTCAGCTTCGTGATCTCATCGCCGGAGGAGCTCGACAAGTATCCAGAAGAATGACAGTATTCAAGTACAAGAGAAGACGTAGTGATTTTGCCGCCATTTCAGTGATGTGACATGTTTAAATTGCTGTAAATCGTCTGGTGTTCTAAAATTTTGAATCGGTAGTTACTCTTTGTGTGTGTGCTCGGATACAACTTCTGCTTGTGCGTAAGACAGGTGATTTTGTTGCTGTGTGTTATCAGATATTGATATTTCAACCACAAATATAGAATTGTTACTCTTCCGGTGTTCTAAAATTTAGAATCGGAACATATTCTTCGTGTGTAAGCTAGGATATAGCATCTGCTCGTGCGTGAAACAGGTGATTTTGTTTATTCTGAAATGTTGATGTTCCATCCGTAATTGTTGGATTCTAACACACCTGGTATTCGTAAATTTGAACCGGGAACTATACCGTTACAAGTGAAATCTAGGATATAGCAGCTGTTTGTGCATAAGACAGGTTAAACTTTTACTGTATGGTATCAAAAATTAAAGGTCCATCGACAAGTAGAGGAATGGAAATATACTTCTGCGGAATAAACAAAAACGTGTAAGATAACAGACTACATAGATTAAAATACACGGCAACTCCAATAAAAAGTTAACTAATTGTTTATGGTAAACATTTACCATTTTGACTGGCCAGTATATTTAATCATACTTTCCAGTATTCATTGTATATTTCTTGTGTATTTTACGACAAATTGATGTTGGCGAATGACTTAAATTCGCCAAATCCTATTACATAAAACCCAGTATTTTGCCAAGTGCACATTCATGTTCGATGCAACTGCATGAAATTCCATAACGGTAAAGCATGTCGCCATCGCAAAAATCGCTTCCAAACAAACTGGACACCAGCAAAGTACTGCTGAGCAGGGGTTTGGCCATAGTTCTCAGAAGGACAGGAACTGCCACCAATGAAGACACAAAAAACGGTAATAAAAAGAAAAATCGTCGCCAAAATCGCAAGGAAGTGGTGATAGACAAACCATGCAAAGGATGCGAAGAAATTGCCGATTACGAGTTCGGACCAGAAGTGTTTATGGACTGGACCCGGGAAAACGGCGAGTGCTACTGGAACCCTTGCTTGGTACAGAGTGTGAAAAGTTTGGAATATAAGGGATTCGTAAGACCGACTACTTTGTTGGTGGGGGGTACAGATTATTCTTTGGAAGTAGTTAGGTCAGCGTGGGGTCGAAGAATGCTGAGGCCGCCTAATGGATACGATATTGTTTTATTAGGTAAGTAATATTTTTCATTTATGTGTTTATTGGTTCATATTCATTATCTTAATGTATAATATTCAAATATTTACGAAAAAAAATTTTAATAGAAAATTGTCATAACCCCTGAAAGTTAGCACAAAATAATAATGAGCAGCTGTATTACTTTATTGAAGTTGATGATGCTGATTTCTGAAGCCTTTTTGTTCTTTTTCTAATACGGCGAAAAATAGTGATTATTATAGGTTAAAATGCGTTATTATTTTAATCGGCGAACGTATAAGAAATCGTAAAATTTTGAAAGGCCTTCACGCTAAAACAATTTCTGTTGCTTTTATTTCTGTTTTTAATATTCTTCTTTCCGTCTTATTCAACATTAAATAATTGTAAAATTCTAATGTTTGGTTCTTGGTTTTATATTCAGCGAGAAGTGTCATTATTTATAAGCATTTTTGTGCCTTATTTTACTTTTTTCTTACCCTTTTTTTCTTACAAAAATGTCAAAAATGTTTATTAAAGTTATGTAAATACGTCATAACAGACTAAATAATAAGAATAAGGAAGAAAACTGCTCAGTTATTGTTGGCGAGAGAAATGACATATTAAACGTTGTAGAATTCACTGTTAAAAACGAAATGGAAGTCAATTTCATAAATAAGTTGCATATTTTTCCATTTTATTTAAAAATTAAATTTCACGGATATTGATTTTTTAAATATAAATTTGGTTTGTATATTCAGAAGAATGGCGAATACTTAAAATTACTTGATTTATTTTAAAAACAATTACTTGTTTAAGAAAATCTCTGAAGGACAGACTTTCAACATTCTATAAAATCATAAACATAGACTAAAATAATTATTTAATAAGTATATCCTATCGTATATAATGAAAAAACAATTATTGTAATTTTTGATTATTTTATGAGGGCATGTAACTGACATGAAAATATCATATTTATACTGATAAAATAATTATCATGCGATAAAGTAAACATTACTGAGATATATGTAGCATTCAGTGAAACGGTGTCAGTAATTTATTAATAAATTTTACGACTGTCAATTGAAATTTATGTCATGAGCACCTTTCTGTAGTTTGCCACCTGAAAAGTTTTTCAGCAGGTGTTTGACACTGAGAATATAAATTATTTTTTTCCGCTGTGATACCAGTGCTGAAACGTCCTTGATGAAATTTCCTGATACTCCCAGATGTCAATTGAAGATCATTAGCCTTAACTTCCGCCAGTGCCTACAATGTAAATATTTTAGTCGAATTGGTTAACCTTGTAGCGTAATATATCCTACTTACTCTATTATATATTTAATATAAAAGAAGCTTTTTTCCCGAGAAGGATTATGTGCTTTAAACGCAATATATTCTATAGAGATATTTTTTTTATTTCAACTTTTTACTTTTAGTTCCTGTTTAACAATTGATTTGTTGCCACAAGCAAAAGTTTTTATGTACCAGCGTGATGTTCTGAAAATTATTTCTTCTGAAAATTTTGTTTGGTTCAAATGTGGCTTATGATAGCCTTGGAATACTCAGCTTGCATCCACAACGAAAGAATTTAAATAAAACTCTCGGTGACAATATTTATTTTTTGGGAGCATAATAAGGAACAGCAGTCACAAGAATAACTTGGAATACTTCATCCACAATGAAAGAATATAAACAAAATTCTTGGTGACAATATTTTTTTATTAGGAACATAATAAGGAAAAGCAGTCACAAGAATAATTTGGAATACTCAGCTTTCATCCACAATGAAAGAATATAAACAAAATTCTCGGTGACAATATTTATTTATTGGGGGGCATAATAAGGAAAAGCAGTCACAAGAATAACTTGTATCTATATTATATATTCCATTATCTCTCGTTAGAAAATTCAGTATACTGTGTTACTATAATCGCCAGGTAACATCTTACACATTTGTATTCTCTTACTTTTATGGAAATTCGCCAACATACAACAGAACAGCTGTAGTTAAATGATGCATCTTTTTCTCCTTGTAGAATTGAAAGGCCTTCATGGGAAATGAATGTATACAGAAATAAGCATGACATTCATAAATTGTCTGTATTTATTAAAGTAATATAAAAGTGCCCAGATTTTCTAAAATTCATTCCTAAACGACCGAGGAATAGGGTGAGAGAGGTCAAGCCCAAATAAATTGTCGAAACCCCGTAGAATCCAGCTTATTCGCTCTTTTACCATTTCATTTTAACATTCACATTAATGATATTATAAACTTATACGTATGTACATAATAATATTTATGGGAATTACAATGCTCAACTGCAATTAGTCACTCAACAGAACTTGTACTATTGTAAAAATGGAATCAATTGTTATAACAAAATGTTTCAAAATTTTGTTCTTCCAAGCGTCTTGCTTACTTGCCATTTTATAACTGTAACACGTGAATAGTTGATTATTACGAAGTATAATTTTTAGCTAACTTTATAAATCAAAACGAAATTTTTACAATATTGGTCTCATTTGGTTTGACGTTGAACTTATACTATTTTTAAAATCGAATAAATTGTAAAATCAAAAATAAGTCCTGCAAATGCTATTAATCGAGTCCATTTCACTCGTAAGCTAACCTAAGCCCTTAACATTATTGATAAAAACTTCTTTGCATAGACGTATAGTTAGGGGGAGGGGTGGATATGACAGTTAGGGCACGCGAAAACAAAAGGAATAATCAAGGAGTATGCGAGGGAGAATAGTTTAGGAACCCCTGCTCTAGTACATCAGGAAGAGCGAAAAGTCTATTACAAAATTCCATCTTAACGAACATTAAGCAAGTTAAGTTAAATAAAAAATGACGGGAGTCTGTCTTTTTCAAACAGCTGCTGATGCCAAAGGCGTAGATCTACTTTACTCGCGTGACTCTTTTCCGATTTTCAAATATTTTTTTTGTAACTTTTGTTGTTATCCTTTATCTCTAAAATAAGACATTAGTTATGTTTTTAACATATGCAGTTACCGAGATATAGAGCATCTCTCGTACCACGTTTTGTGGCGTTTTGGCGTGTGAATCAAATTCCTTACTGAGACCCCAATGGGAGGAACGTAGTCCTACGTTAAAAGTGTTTAAAAAAACCGGGTTAATGGAGTGTTGATGCATCCCTGTAGGAAGGAAAGAATATCATAAAAGGTAATAATTTAAGCGCATAAATATTTTACTTGTATGATCTCTATTGGCACAAAATGCTCTACAATATCCCTACGATATTTTCGCGACGTTGTGCAGCATTCAAAATATCGTAATATATCGTAGAGATATCGCACAATATCTTGTGATAATAGGGATACAATAGATTTGGTACGAAAATGTGCCTTTCAGCATGAAAGTTATTAAATAAATCGCCCCTTCGTAACAAAGGCTATATTCCGTCTCGATTAGTATTCCTTATTTTATAAAAATAATAAAAATGAATTAAATTGATAGTTACTGTAGTCTTCGACTTAATTGAGAAAAGTAATGAAGAAAGAATTGTCATATTGATGTACAGTAATCAAAAGCAATACAAAGAAACGCAAATTAGCTTTCGCCGATATGAATTTGGGAGCATACGTACTTGGATTATGAAATTGGTTGCATTTAAATTAATACTGGTGATTAATTTAAAAATTGCACCGCATTGTGGAATCTGAGAACAAATGGGCACCATCCAAACTTTCAAACTGAAACTGGTCTCCGCAAGCTTTATCTCTGTTTGACATTATCAAAGAATCACCCAGAAGCATTCTTTTGTGTAATAGAAAAGTGTTTCAAGATTAATAGACTTAATTGTTTTTGTTTTCATCTTCTAACGAATTAGATGTCGCCTTGTATTTGGAGAAAGTGGTTTCGTTTTAATTCAACTAATAGTCGATAGAATAATTGAGATGCATTGCTCATGGATTCCAAGTAATTTATATCGAAGTATAAAGTCTTGACTGTCACGGATTAGAACGTCTATTAATGGCTTGATTTTAACTTAAATATTTAAAAATTTAATAATACATTGCATGTTGCGTGAAGTTGCATATTTGCATGAAGATGTATAGGTACTTGGTGCACACACTCGTTTGAAGCAAATTTCTAAAAGCCCAAAATTATCTAGTTTTTTTCACAATATTAATGCCGTGCATTAAATTACTTTAGGTATTGTTTGGTATCTAGAAATTGGAACACACGCGATTTCGTCGCCAATGTGGTTACCTGATAAATCAAGCGGATTAGTTCCATTGGCAACCCATCGGCTAGATCGCTTACGTCACGGCAAACATTTCGCGTTTTTAAGTTCTTTGCATACTACGCGGATTATTATGAAACTTAAAAATATTTATTAAATATTTAATTAAATAATAAAATATATTTTAATTAGGATAATTTCAAATAGTAAATAAATGAAAAATAGAACATTGATTCATTTAGTGATTATATATTTCTCAGATTACATAATTGAGAGATTTTTTTTCTTTGCCTTATAATAAAAATCGTTTGCATGGAATTTTTGAAGTTGCTTGGTCAAATTTTGGAATTCATCATTTGGAATGCTGTTTTCACCTGCGTGATGGTTTCCTTGATGCGCCGCATTGTTCATTTTTCTTTTTGATATAGTTAGAGCGTTTCCTCCCATGTGCAAATATTAGAAATGAGTAAGTTTTAATTTTTTTACTTTTACTTGTTCTGCTGCTTCATTAGAGTAATTAAAAGAAGTTGATTCCCTACATTCACTAAGCTAGCAAGCTACTAGGTTCCCACTTTGCTGAAAGCGAAGCCGATGATGTTTTTTGAAGTTAAAAAAATTTGCCAGATGCCGCAGGCATCGCGAGCGCAATTTCTACTGCTTCAGTAGAATAATTAAAAGAAACAGATTCCTTACATTCAATGAGCTTGAAAAGCTAGAAGTTCTGTTGAAATTCTACATTTGAAACGGGAGATAGTACAACGACAAACCAGAAACGCAATGGGTTCGAAACAAGATTAAACTTTAAACGATTAACTTTTAACTGTGACCGATGCACGTTTGTTTACCATTAGCATCCATCATGCTTTGGCGACTTGGCGTTCTGGCGCCGTTTTAATAAGAGTATGTTCCAACTTCTAGATTTCAACCCTGGTTTTTTCTTACAGCTTAAAATTATTTTACATAATTTATATTGATATATCGAATTCTTTCTCGTTTTACATGGATTGATCCAGGCCTGAATCAAAAGAAATATTCAGTATTAGTCCACTCAATTACCTCTATACACTTCTTTTTACCTATATACACTCTTTTTTTTCATTCTCTTGAAAAAAAACTCTTTGTGCACCAACAAGTGCAACACAAGGCTTACAGAAGTAAAGTACTCAAAAAAGGAGTGAAGGAAGCTTCAAATTAAATGATACAAATGCAAATTCGAAACAGAATAGGGAGAAAGAAACAAATACACAATAAATTGGTCACATCCATACGAACACATGAATTGTTTTAACCTTCCAGCGGGTGCACGTTTTCAAGAGATACCATTGTGCATCGTATTACATATTTATATCGTTCTTTTACAAATTTAAGTGCAATTTTTATTTATAAGATCTTTATTTACTATTAAGCTAATAAATACTTGTAATTTAAATAAAAGCTGGATTTATTTTTGTAAAACAACACGATATATTTATGTAATACGATGCACGATATGTCGTAAAATTTGTGCAGGCGTGCCAGCTGGAATGTTAAGCAAAGAAGGGGCAAGAAATAAAGAGAATAGAAACCATATTGCATTTTTTTAAAAAAAAGTTATAAATGCATAATAACTGGTCACAGATACAAAACAAAAAATGGATAATAACGAGAAATGGAGTAAAAGCTGTGCAAGGTGGGGAAAAAAGAATAAAGCATTCAAAAATCATATAGAAGCACACAAATACACAAAATATTACACAACACATAAAAACAGACATATTTCGCACAGGTAACAAAACAAAAGGGTCTATTATATATACACTTCTAAAAAAATATACACTGCTTTAGGCGGAACATCTCAAAAATTTAAACTTTTTGATCTGATATTATAGAACTGCGCCTATGTTTGCCTTGAATAGATCTTCAAGTTTCGAACTAAAAATACAAGACTCTCGACATGAATTATATGTTTTTCCAGGGTGTAACTCTATTTTCGAAATCACCCTCAGAGGGGATTTTTGAGAAACCTCTTTTTTAAGCGCACTCGTTTGTGATATCGGATTTCAAAGAGTAACAGAAGGTTTCCCTCAGAAATGGGTTCAGAGTATTTTCATCATCCTTCAAGAGTAGATGTGCTTTGAAATATGCTTCATTTCTTAAGTTTGTAGAAACTTAAGGCTTTTTAAAATATGATCCCTGATTATTTTTTCGATAAATTCGTTAAGAAAAAACTCCTAGCCTCGGTTTCCGTACAGACTTTAGTTCAGTAAATAAAAATGTTGATATGTTTTGTTTGAAATTCTTGTTGAAACAAAAAGAATCGACGGACATGTTTATATTATTGGTTTTAAATAAAGCGAAATATTGTATTTCCAGACTTTATCTAAATGTATATCTGATTTAGAAAAAAAAATATGCTATTTAAGTGAAAGATTTTTTGTGAATTTATGTAAATTGATAGTGAGCTCTGATAATAATTTTCACTTGTAGATTTAGCACGATTTTAGTTATGATAATTGCTATTCAAAATACACATAATTTTAGACTATATTCTAATATATCGGTATCAATGTGAATTAAAAAATAATGTCATCGTTGTTTAGTTCGCCTTTTTTAAATTCAGTATTTTTACTCAATTTATAAAACTGTGTTTGTCTAGAATTGCCCCCGGTCGAAAAATGATTTTAAAATATATTTGAAATTCTCGCGTAATATGAATTAATTTAATCATTAATTACTAATAGCATTAATTAAATTGATAATCACGAGTTTATCATGCAGAGTATTTACACTTTTGTATATGATAACAATGTCATCAACATATTATTAAAATGCTTAGCATGATTTACTTGTTGAGATCCATCCCTTGAAGTGAAGAAATTTATGAATTATACATTTTTAGAACTATTCATATACTTTAGGTTTCTTTTTAAACACATTTACAGATATTATCATCAAATATATGCACGTAACTATATGTAAATTTTTCGTGTTTTTCAACACGGGAAAAAATTTTACTGCTCAATTAAATTTATGATGGATCTCCATGCCAGTATGACTTTATATATCTTCGCAAATGAGAAATGATACTGTAAAACTATTTTGTTCATTAAAACAATATTGACCAAATTCAAAGACAGCTGTATTTCATAATGAAAAGTATGACTTTTTTTAAAAAACTGACGGAAGGCTGTCTTTTTCAAACAGCCGCTGATGTTAAAGGTGTAGGACTACTTTACTCGCGTGACTCTTTTCCGATTTTCAAATTTTTTTTGTAACTTCTGTTACCCTTTATCTCTAAAATAACGCATTTTTTAACATATATAGTTACCGAGATATAGAAGATCGCGTCACCAGTTCATGCGTATTTTTGCCCAACTTTGCGACTCCGTATTCGCTGAACGATTCCGATTTTCAATTTTTTTTTGTAACTTCTGTTGTTACCCCTTATCTCTAAAATAATACATTAGTTATCTTTTTAACCTATGTAGTTACCGAGATATAGAGGATCTCTCATACCAAGTTTTGTGGCGTTCTGGCGTGTGAATCAATTTCCTTCCTGAGACTCCAATGGGAGGAACGTAGTCCTACGTTAAAAATATTTTCCTGGAAATTCTTTTTGATGGCCATTTTTTTCTATCATGAAGCCAATGACTTGTATTATTTTACAGCGCACGCGGCTTAATTAATTGGACTACTTTAGTCGATCTTTATCTAGCAAGGAATCTGCTGGTTAATTAGGTGCGAATGGACTCCCTTAGCACACGCCTAAATGTCACGGACTTGCTGGAATAAGGGTGAATTAGCAACTCTGATGAATGGAGACTTTTTTCCACAACAATAGATGAAGCATCAACTCTCTGAAAAAATAACGCCCGGGGTACTTCTTTTTCGAACCGAGATGAGTACTTAAACTTTAAGTAGATCAAAAATAGGTGCAGGTTTTGATTTTCCTCTGAAACTAGTTTGGAAAAATGGATGGTTATTACGAGAGAAGTGACCAAGAGGGAGATGGTTGGATCTTCTGGGTGTATGTTTGCGCAATCGTTGTGGGGGGACTCGAGAGGAATTATAGCAAGTTGCAGTAGGTCAGGTAACGCAAAGGTCACGCTCTGCCAATCATCCCAAATGCCTGCTATATACAGGACCCACGAAGACGTAAATGAATAATGATGCATGCTTAAAAAGTTGTTTTGATGAGATTCGGCGAGTGAGGGCATGTTGGGGATTTTGCGTGGTGGTTGTTCACTTTGAGAGAATGTACCGTGATCAGGCGTTCCGGATTAGCCGTCACATTCCCGGATTGAAAAAAATTTGCCAGGTTTAAATAAAATGTCCCAAATTGCCCAATTTCTTTTAATTCCTTAATAAATAATTCATATCAAAAATCTATATAAAAAAATTTTTTTAAAGACTAAGTACTCTGATACTTTTTTTATACGTCGTTTTGATTTAGTACCTATTCATTTGAGTATTAAAAAAAATCTATGGAGCTTTATAGATATTCCATATTGGGTCGCCTATTCTGAACTTCTAACTCGTCTATTTTTCTCTTTTTTGAGATTTAACCACTTAACTGAATAGTTTTCTTTGCTATCTAATAAGATGACCCCTCCTGTTTTGGAAAGGGGCTGTCGTTTTCATTCATCTAAGAAGGCATAGGATACTTAAGATGTTTATGGATCCTACATATTTTTTGTGTCAAATTATAAAGCTAATTATTAATGATTCAATTTTAGTTTATAAGACTAAAATTTCGATAATTCGATGCGCGAGTATTCTCGGGCTGTTAAGTTAAGCGGTTAATTATTAAGAAATTTAAAGAACATTGATTTATGTAGAATCGAAATTCGAATGGCACAACCATCAAAACTAATAAAATTTATTTCTCGAAACAAAATTAAAATTTGAACATTTATTTGCACATTTCTCTAAACAGAAAAAACATCAAAAATGGCAACTGCTAAATAGCTAGTTATTTTTTTTCGATCTATTATAATAAATTAATGTAAAATATCACAATATATCCAGTAATGAGAATTATATTCTATTGTTTTACTTTTGTAATGTATATTAAAGAAAGAAGATAAATGTATATATGGTTACCAAAGAAGGATTATTGCAATCAAAGTGAAGTAGTTACCAGCAAGAGTTTAATTATTTAAAAAAGTTGGAATTTTTAAAATGTAAAATTTTAAAATTGATTAATACTGTCTGATATTATAAACTTAATAATGATTGTGATATATTTTTTTCAAAAAGTAAAACTATACTATTATAATATACTACTATAGTAAGTAGTTTATGGTGTTTTCATCCATATTTCTCCCAACCAGTGTAGCTTAAGTATTTGTAAAATTCCTTGGTCTTTTTTTTTAATCACTGCCACTATTCGGAGAATGCTGTTTAATTTTTCTTAATTTGAACTCAATAAATGAAAACTGAGAAACTGCATTAATGCAGTGAAAATTAATAGGCATCCGATATTTGACAGTATGGTACCGGTTCATCACGTATTGCCATGACTTGGAAAAAATGTTCCCCTCCCACATTCTAGAGTGTCCCAAGTAGCAGATCAGAAAATCTGGTCACTTCATTGTGGCCAAATATTCTGTAAGTCTAACATTTGAACTTTATATAAATTTTCAGTTAATGGTACAAATGTATATAATCCTCACGAAGAAGTTTCCTGTTATACTTTATTTGTAAGTTCTACAATGTTCAAAATTCTCATCTTCTTAAAGCATTACCTGCTAACCCTTTATAACGCCGTGGGAATATACTTCCCGCCAAATTCATCAATTTTTAAATGCATTTTGAAAAGTTGGCGTAAGTTCTCGCCAAATCTTTCGATAGAAGATTTGAAGGAAGAAGGAAGACCTGGATGTTCCAATTTCTTATCTCAAATCATAACGAAGCGTCTTGACTTGATAATTAATTAATAAAATTAATTAACAATAAATAATGTCGTCCAATAAGCTAAATGAATTTCTTAACTTAATCTCAATACCAAAGTTATTTTATTATACCACTACTAGAAAAGAATGGCCTTATAAAGGGTTAAAGCTTTCGATTATAATTCTTGTAAATATTTAATTTCAGTTTTTATGTGCCATTCGAATATTTTAAACTTCAGTGATTTGAACCAACCCCTTTCATATGTTTATTTTTTGTTAATTTTTTCATATTCAGCTCTTCTTTATACTCATTATATTGCGAATCCGTTGTTTTTCTATGGTTGTTTTATTGCGCAACCCCAGATTGTCTAAACAGTTTAAAACTTATATTAAGTGAAAGCTGCATTTAAATAGTCAGATACTACTACTGACTTCGTAAAAAAGACCGTTACTATTATGTCATTTAAACCATACATCGTGTTATATTTAAATATTTCAAGAAGTATTGAAAAGATTTGCAGGAAAACAGCATCTTGAACATTTTCTGAATGTGGATTGATTAAGTTGGTGGAAAAACTAACATTCATATTCTTGGAATTTTCGAAAGTATTTTAATTGTATCTTATATGATTGCTAAACCGCACGGAAAATATATGAACAAGCTGAGAATTGACGCGATCCATAATTACCAGATTTAATTTGTACATTTTGAACAGAATTCATAGCTTAAAATTTGTTGTTGATAAGCCATTTCAGATTTACTTTGTATTTTATTTCCTCAAGTTATTATAATGGTGAGGATTTTGAATGTAAAAATTATTTTAAAAAGAAATAATTAAAGGACATTTCATAAAACATTTTTTTACGAGTGTCTGATTTTACGCATTCATACCCACTGATATTTATTTCTTCTGTATATTATTTTTAATAAGGATACGAAACTAAGGAAAAAGTTAATATTTTCGAAGCGTTTATTTCTTGTAATAATGAAATATTTTATTAAATTAGACATTGAATGATTTGGTATATCATATTTTCCTCCAAGTTAATTTCATACAATAGCTCGACTTTTGCAAGCGAAAAATCATTTTCACTACCCTAAGTTGAACATTTTTATATTTTAAGTTTAATTGAAGTTATCTTTTTTTATTTCTAAGCATCTGTACTATAATTTACAGAAGAAATCAAAGTATTAAAGAAATTCTTTTTAATAAGCAAAAGGAAAACATACGGATGAGAATTACGGACCGGAATTCGTCGGTGCATATATGTATTTGAAAACTAATCATATTTTCAAAAATCAAGATGTTTTCACCTTTGAATTTTTGTAATAATAAAAAACCTGTTATCACATATTATTTTATAATAATTCAGCGAGAAATAACTTTGTTTATATTTTTGTCCTAAAAACTAATATTAAACAAACTTTTTTTACAACCTCAGCGTCCTGGTTTCAACAGGTGTAAACAGGCAAATCAGTTATTTATAAATCACTGACCAAAATTCAGTGGTGCATGCTATTCATCACAAACGATCGTATTTTCTCAAATCATTTAAAACTCTTTTGGTTTTAATTTTATAATGACAGTGTTTTTATTTTTCTAATGTATTGATTTTTATAATGACCTGTAATTATCACTACCTTTTCAAATAAATAAAAGATAAATAGGTTTGTTTAATATGAAAAATGTTTAGCAAACTATTTCTATTCCCACAATCTTAACATCTTGGCTTCATCTAATTGAAGCAGCCAGATCAATTATTATAAATTTTATTTTATAAACAACACTCAATGAAAAGAATTCGCTCTGAGAGAATCACTGACCAGAATTCAGTGGTGTGTGCTACGCTTCACAAATCGTAAGCTTGGTCAAACATCGTTTGAGACGTTGCTCAACCTTGACCTCCGAGTCAGAACGAGTCTCCGTTATTATTATCCTACACGAGTGAATAACTACGAACGAATCCTTGGAACACGATCGTAAATCATTTCCGGAAAAACCTTGCATTTTCTCCGGCAAAGGATATTTTGACAAGATGAATTATGCAGACAAATCGTACATTTACTAAATGACCTGATCCTAGTTGTAAATTGTTTCAAACTGCTGTTACATTCTAATTATTTGAAAATGGTAAATGATTGCGTAAAACTAAACAAGGATAGAGTTACTTTAGTACTTAACAGTAATTGTTTTTATGAATTAAAAGGGAAAATAAACAATTTGTGTACTTGATGTAACTATAAGTATAAAGAGTGCCGCTAGACCACACAGCCTTGGTTGTTTTAAATGTGTGGGAATTTTGATGCAATTTTCGGTGTTGCAGCAACGGTTAATTGCGCTGAATGAGGAATTAAATCTGAAATCGTCACAGAGCAGGTGTTTTGAGGAACGTAAACAAGTTGGAAAAATATGAAGTTATATAAGGAAAAAATATCTAGTGCGTAAGCAGAGGATGTTTAAAAACAATAACAATCGTGATGTTATAAAATCATTTATGTTCTTTTTATTTGGCTCTGAAATATTTTGCTTATATCTTTACTTTTACCAATGAGGGGATACTGATTTAGGTTTTTAGTTATATTAATGTCCCGTTTTAAAGCAACACGAGGGCTGTTTTGGGACGGACCTCGTAATTTTGAACCGCGGTCAGATGACGAGGACGACACCTGAGCTGGCACCCCCTATCCAAACTTCCACGCACTAGGGGATACTGGTTTTCTTTATAATTTGATTACAGATTAGCACATTTTTAGAAACTTGTCTGCGTAGATCTATAAAATAATGCGCCTTTATGACATAATTTTATTTATCATCTGCTATTCATATGATATTAAATAGAACGTTGTTTCAGATATTCGCACAAATTTTCAAGATATGTTTTCAGTTTTATTAATAAATTATTTATAAGGCATTTTTCCTCGATAAGTGTCCATGCTTACCTTGTCAATATATTTATATAAATTTTGATGTTGTCTTAAAATACTTTAATCAATAAATGGAAAATTACACATTGTTATATACTAAAAAACAGCTGAAAGTTCTGGTGTCACATATAAAACAACTAATGTAATACTTACTGATATCATGAAGATAATCCAGGAACTTTGTCCATGTAAAAATAAATATATTGTAATAACATTTAAGTATTTTAAATTAAATTTTTGTTTAACATATACATTAATGGAAAACTACTTAAGGATGTATCAGTTTTTAAAAAAAATTACGACTAGCTCTTTATGAAATAAGCAACTGGTTACAAAGCAACAATACTAGTACAGTGCTGGCTATTCTGTCATGTATAATGTTTTGTCAAGTAATAAAATGTCAAATCCGTAAATATGATTTTTTAAATAATTTCTAGATTTTGCAGTCAAATGAAGGCTTATACGAATCTTTCGTTTGTATTTGTTTGGGTCAGACCATGAACATAAAAAAGTCGATTCTTTTTAGCTAAAATTGGAGGCAATATAATATCCGCAAAGTTAGACGTAAACAACCCTTTGTTCTGATTCTCTATTTATAACTGTGAATTTGTTTATTTTCGGGATATTATGAACTTATAAACAATAGCTTAATGAAAACCAAAAACTATCAAACTGTGTTTTGATAACTGCTGAAATAAAATCACCTGGAACTCTTTCTCAACAATTTCAATGATGTGGCTGTACCCAGCGTCGTATAGCTGCTTACTCGGTGTTTAATGCTCCTCTCTCGAAGCGTTTTGTGTTTATCTCCAGTCACGCGTAACAGAAATAAACTTCTAACGGACAGAAGCCTACTCGGAACAATAGGATTTTGTTTAATATTATTGTGATCGGTCCTCTACATTTCTGTAAAACTTCTGTCTGAAGTGCTTAATATTCAAATAAGACTTGGGCTGGCTTTCTCAATAGCAATAGCACATTTAATGCAAATCGTCTTGGGTGTTACTGTACTCTGAGCGTGGTAAAACTCTCAAATCAGTTGGAAAGTTAGAAAAAAAATATTTTTAGAACTAACGGTTGCAGCTGTTTCTTGTAGCGAACTAAGTGTGCGTGCAAATCAGAAATAAACATGTTGCCATTCGGTTTTCGAATGTCACTGAACCCTTCTACTGGTGATGAACCCAAGAAAGCACACACACCTTTATTTATATGTAAGCTGCTTTACAAATAGTCTTCTAAAAATTTTAAATAACTTGGTCAGCGCAGCTGTTTGACAGTTTTGAATCTCAGATAACACACACACACCTTTGTTTATATGTAAACATTTTTCCAAATAGTCTTCTAAAATTTTTGAAAAAAAATATGGAGGCCTTTCTAGGAGGGCACCATTTTTTTCTTTTGATCGAATCGGATTGGCAATATTTTAGCCCATCTTTTGATGGCAATTTTCGTTTCTTTTTTTTGATTACGGATTGAAAAGAACTTTGGAATGAATAGGCGATAATAGCCTTTGTAGCTGAAAATCCCAAAACCCCCTTTTTCAAATCAAATTATTCTAAATTTTTTAGAGTTAAATGGCTTTGTCAGTGCACCTGCTTGACAGTTTAGACTCTGAAAATGTGTTCTCTGTTCAGACGTTTCTGTTTTATACTATTGAATGATGTTTATCAATTAAATATAAACATGTCAGCGCCATATTCAGACAACGATGCATATTGCGTCTATTTTGATGCATTCTTTTTATTCTCAATTTATTTGTGCCATGTTCTATAGATATATGAAAATTTAACTAATTATCATGACATAAATGAATAAGTGGAATTTTGTGTCTTCGATTTGTCTCGTATTAACAAGTCCTTCACCGTCCAAAAATGTTTCCATGATAATTAAACATTTTCAGGATCTATACAACTCATTAATATCCTTTAATTTTTTACTGATAATCCTTTAATTTGAATTTTTCATTCAAAAGACATTTTTGTGTAGACTTTGTCAGAAGTTTCATCTTGAGTACCTACTAATTCAATAAAGAATCAAAAAAATAAAATTGATTTTCAAACAAAGACTTTCTGGTTCATACATTTAAAAGAAAACAAGAAAACTAACATGACTCTGTACTTTTCCTTCATTTACGATTGCATCCAATGCAACAAGATCTACACCGTTCGATTGATTTTTATAAAATTGCTTCCATCATTCATTGAAGCACTAATAGAAAGAGAAATTATTATATTAATGGAATAAGTAACTTTGTCCTTTTAGATTTAAGATTTTAAAAAGGAACTGGAAAAAAATGAAATTTAAAAAATGAACGTTTTAATTTAAACTTTGGGATATAGAAGTGCCATTTTTAGTTAATTGTTCTTGAATTTGATACTTCTGTTTTATTTTTAAATTGAGCTTTTCACTATTTGATTAATTAAAATCCTTGTGCTTATAGAAAACAGATTTCTTTACTGCTTTTTACTTGATTATAAAACACTGACCTACCAACAAACCGTTACTAATTTAGTCAATAACCAAAAAGATAAATCATTGAAATATGATTTGACCACTCACCCTACAGATATGATCTGCGATACCTAAATACTTTTCTTAAGAAATCAAACTAGATATCTCAACCTCCTTCCGCGAAGCAATTTATATCAACAACCCATCCCATACCTCCGGTTCTGCGGCTTCGACCTTGAACCGCATACCTGAACCATGGCCTTCTTCAAAGTGTCTGAGGCGAGGACCCCAGCCTTTCATTTCCTCTCGAAAAACCCCCGAGATCACCGATTGAGCGTGGGAATTCCTGCCGCGGGAATTAGCAGTTTCAGACTTGATCGTGGAATGAAACCACTTCATCATTTTGCTGAGAAGTAATACGGTTTGAGTCATTGCTAGGAAAATACAGCACATTGAGACAACCTTTCCTACGCAATTAATGTCGATTAAAGTCACCAGATGTCCTGGGTTAGTTGTGATAACCTCAGTTTTAGATTCCTTGTCGCGAATTGACAAAATAACACGGATTCTTTTCTCAAGTTTTGACTAAAATGGCCCGAATTACGCCGTTTTTTGCTTGCGATCAAATAGACCACAATGAAAAGTTGTTCTATAAAGATTATTTTGATTTTATTTCAAAATATTAGTTTCTTAAGAAATCTCCTTCCAAACTTATCAATCTGTTTTTGAGAATAATCCCAGTTCCATATCGTATATCTTTTAACTGTAATTAAATTTTAGGTGCAGGTTCGACTTACCATAGTGGCATATGTAAAGTAACAGAACATTCTGGGTTTTTTTATACCTGTCCCGGCTTGAACCAGACCGCGACAGCTTTGCAACAGTCTTGATTGGGTACGGTTGCGTCTTCGAGACAAGATTTTGACTGAAAATTCACCGAAAAATTGTGGTGCGCTTTAAAACACCAGAGTCAAGTATCCTCAAGCTAATGTGTGTGAATGTGTTGTCGTCGTCATGTGAGCACGGTTCAAAATTGTGAGACCGTGAACAATATTCCCCATGCATCTTCAAAACGGGACGTTAGCGTAACTAATAATTAAAAAACCCGGTTTCAAGTTCTTGTCAATTTTAATGCACTTTCCTTTCTTCTTATGATTTGAATTGTATTACTATTTTGTTAATGTGATGTACACTTCAACCTTGCGAGTTAGTTGAGGTCATTTCAGCTAGAAGAACGCCGCTTATTGAAGCTATACGAGGGTTTTTTAAGGTCGGACCAAATTGTTTCGAACTGTGGTCACATGACGACTTTGACACCTGAGCCACATTCTTCTCCAAATTTCCATACGACATCAGCCGGAGAGCTTTTGACACCAATGGATTTATCATGTACTAGCTCAGTGCCTCCCTAGGTTCTCGATGGAGACGTGTTTCAAGGATTTTGACAAGTTTCAAGTTTCATATTGACCTCCGATTCTGAATACGAGACTGCCACCACGATACATTCATCTTTCCGAATGTTTCATAGAAGCCGATGTAAACCTAGCCATTCTATGGTTTGATTTAATTAAAGAAACTCATTTTAGGGCACACTATGGCTACATCTGGCTCTTGCGCCATTAAATCCCACAAATCCATTCATTCAAACTCTCTGAACTCTTACGAAGCTATGCTAGGGCTGTGGGGGGGGGGAAAGCTGTTATTTTGAACCGAGTTCAGATGACGAGGACCACCAAACATAACACCACAGCAGCCCCCGAACTCGGAGCCAAGACAGACCCTTTCAATTTGATGGGTGTGCGTGAAACTTGACTGAAAAGCAAACCAAATTTTTACTCCATATCCGGGGAAACGTTCATTCTAAGATGTTGTATTGTTTTGCATCTGATGTGCATCAGAATCACTTTTGCATGTTCACATAACCTCCAAATATGTATTTGGGACTCTGATGACCAAACTTTCTGATATGTATTTGGGACTCTGATGACCAAACCTTCTGATATGTATTTGGGACCGACCTTCACCAGACAATTACGGTCAGACATTTCATTTGTCCTTATCATAACGAAAATATGTTAGTAAATTTGAGTTGTATGTCCAAAGGATTAATCAAATTTTAAGCTGATAGAATTCTTACGTAAAAATATTGCTGGAATTTTCTTTAGATGGTGAGGAATTTTTATTTTTTTAGGCTATTTCGGAAATTTCAAGAAGTTCTTCGACATTTAATATGCATGAAACGTACTTATTGTAGTCCTTAGTATTCTCCAATTCATTCTCAAATATACTTGTTTGTTTTACAGTTGGTTAATTATATATGATTTTGAAGTGCTTTTAAGAACTCGTAGGTGGTCTTATGAAGTTAATGCTAATAGTATCCCAAGTTAGGAACTTTCCATTTTACGAAGGTTTCGTGTAATTCGCGTGCGTTTATAAAAATTCTGTATAATTCATTCTCAAATACTGTTCAGCAACGGATTCCGAGACTACCACTTTTGGACGATTTTACACCAGAAAGGGGTGTCAGGCAATGAGTCATATGTGCGCATTTCCGGAATTCTTTGTTAGATCATGTAAACATCAAATGTAAAAATCACCCTTCCATTCTTCACTTTCCCCCCATTTTGATGAAATTAACTCCACCCGGCGCATGCGCACAAGCGCGGAGGGTTTCCGAATCCATTGCTATACAATATACTTATTTGTTTTACAAACCACTAATTATTTATGAACTCGAAACCTTTTCACGAACTCGTAGGACGTCTCATGAAGTTAATGATAATACATCCCCAGTTAGGAATTTCCCATTTTAAAAATATTTTTGTTAATTTTGCACGAGTTCACAAAAAGCTAAGTCCACTAGACCCAAGCGTGGGAGATCCTGGTTCGGAAGTTACCGCTCTCAGACACAATCGTGAAAGAAAAGGTTTCCTAGCCGACACAGCAATCATTTGCAATAAGAGAAAAAGAGTTTTCAGTTCGTTTTTCCAATTTTCGGGCCGAGAAGTAACACCGTTATAATGACTATTTTTAAGGGAGGA
Source organism: Araneus ventricosus (assembly GCA_013235015.1). Taxonomy (NCBI): domain Eukaryota; kingdom Metazoa; phylum Arthropoda; class Arachnida; order Araneae; family Araneidae; genus Araneus; species Araneus ventricosus. The sequence goes on along the minus strand of BGPR01003057.1, from coordinate 73,835 downwards.
ATGCAGGTCTAGGCGATCTGGTTTCGTCATAATGGACGCCCTGAACAACCTGCAGCAGCATCCGAATATCCGCCCACGCGTCCTTGTCCAGTAATGAACGCCGGGTCACGAACTGAAATGCTGTTGCATGTTCATGATGACCAGAGCATGGCTGGCAAGCCGATAATGCGGGTGTCTGTTCGAAACGGGCGGTTGTATATCTTATCTGAGCTTATCAACTCACCCTGTCAATCACAGGAGAACAATATGGGATTTTCTTTTTATTTCGTTCGTGTTGGTTTTTCTTATTAAGAAATTGGGAGAAAAGTTTGTGGATTTGGGAGTTTGCAGATGGGATAAATAACATGTTTGGTTTGTGAGGTTGTTTGAATAATT
>BGPR01003057.1:59967-73450 GCA_013235015.1 Araneus ventricosus | reverse complement strand
CATTCTAGAGTTGAAATTTGTTAAATAATTATTTTTAATTTAGTTTCAAAGTAAACACCTTTAATAAATGGTTCGCTTTCTTATCTATTTTTCAACGTCGGATTTATGGCAAAAATATTTAAAAGAAAATCGGGTTGCGGAAGTTTTTTTCTGCTCTAAAAGGGGGGTCTCGAGTGGAAAGAATTTAATCAGTCCTTAGCATCCTCTTACCAGTTCCTTTAAAGCAGTTGTTTAAGTTTAAATTAAAGGAAACCATTCATTTTCTTTAAAGCATTCTTTTCAATAATTTGAAAAAATTAAAACAGTTTCCTGGTAATCCAAAGCAGGTTGAATTTTAAAATGAATAATTACATCATACCGCAAGTCTTTCGACAGTAATTCTTCCTGTTTTCCATGCGTGTAATGACCCATCATTAACAAAGCGCATTCTAACATCCTGATCAATTATACTTTTCAAAAACGACTCGATTTTTAATGCCTGTGAATCCTAAACAAAAACCTCCATTATCATCTCCACGTGCTTACTCCAGCAACAATTAAATCTCAGATTTCAGAAATAAAAACACTTCCCAACCACATCCATGGATCTAGGCTACAACGCGTTGACTCAAAGTTCCATTTTTACTCAAGAAAGATGGATTAATTGGGGCGTGACTCTTAGCTACAAATGAATTCTTGAAACATTTCATCTCTTCTTCACTGCTTTGACCCGCCACTTGAAACATCTTCAAACACAACATAGTTGCAAGCCAACGGGTTAATGCTTGATGCACGGAAGCAATTTAACCGCGTTCCCCCTACGTAGGATGCCCGCATCTGCTGCCTTTGTGTTGTCTAACAAAGGGCATTCCTGCATATTCCATAGCTTTCATTTTGGCCTTTTCAAATTCAGAGACAGGTTGGATCTATGCTTACGCATACCTATTACATCATTTTTCAAGGGTGTTGTCTGAGTACCCTCGCACTGTTTAGGATGAACCTAATTTGGATATTTTTATGAAGAGCATGAAGTTATGGATAAAAGTTTGGGATGAATCATCAGGGTTAATGGTTCAAAGCAACAATTATTCACAGTTGTGGCTACAGTTAAGTGAGAAGGAGGGAATTTTTTGCATCATGTGGGTTGGAACAGTAGCTTGAGTAACGTTCAAGCTACATAGACTGTTCACGCGTTAGAATTATATCGCGATTTTATTAAATAATTTTAATTGATACTGAGCTTGTTTTTATAAATAATATTTGTGTTGTTTAGCTTGTTTTAAAATAACACAATTGCTTGAAAATTTTAATCAATTACTGACAGTTGAAAAATAGTTAAAGATTTTATTCTTTGGTGCGTTTCTTTGTTATATTTTATTCTATTACGCACCAATATACTTTATTTCTCTTTCGAGAGAATTTTATTTCCGTAATCAGAACCATATACAGCAGATATATTCATTTTTTGCTAATATTGTTTTTAAATAATGAAAGTTACGATTTTTTGTGTTGAAACTTAAGGCTGTGAAGATTTACAGAATTAATGCAAAACAGACTATACATCATTTGCTTTTTGCATCAAGTATAATTTTCCATTTCTAAATTTTCAAAAAATAACATGTTTCATATATCGATATCGTAATAAAGTAAATTTATTTTAATAATTATGTAATTTGGTGTATTTTTTTCTTTGAATAATTCAGTATTTCTTTTTATTTCTTTAACATTTCTCAATTCAAAGAAACTGCTGTTGAAAATTATATTATGCGATTAATTGCAAACAGTTTTATTGAAAACGGTCATCTTTATATGTCCATTTTTCTCTTCAGATGATACGCGCTAAATTTTCCTTTGGTTATTTTTTAAATGTATTATTTTAGTAGCTAGGTTGTGGCAACACTAGGATACTATTCTGTTTAGAGATAAAGCTTCCCAGGGATTTGCCTTCGCAGCTAATAATCCCATAACCCCGTTTTTCAATCACTTTTTTCTATAGGTCACTCATTTATTTGTTGTTACAAAGTGATATATAATTTAATTAACGAGCTTAGTATGATAATATGAACTAAAAAATGTATGATAGTTGTTATGGATCAAACTATTGAATATGAATTCTGTTAAAAGCAATAAAGCAATAAAAACGTTGAAATCCATATGAAGCTGGAGAAGCTTTCAAAGATGAAAAGGTGGCATAAATATGCATTAAAGTAATTTATTACTTTTCTGTTATCTATTCAACATTCAGTAGTTGCGAATCATTTACAGTTGACATACTTTGGCATTATGCATGCATTTAAACTTTTGAAGAATTTATTACTGCAGATGTTCTTCCGTATTTTTTTTCTTTTGTTTTTCATTTTGTAGCTGTCAAAATTTTAATATCATACTTTTTCCTCTTTATTTATCTGTTTGAAAAAATACTTATGAAAACTGAACTTCCAAAATTTCAGTAGAAAGAAGCACCATTTTCATTCAGTCTTTCTTCAAAATTTGTACTGTGTAAAGTTCGGATTTTTATCGCATTTCCGATTTATTTTTGGATATTTTCAAGCTAAACAGCTGTTCTATAAATCCAATTATATTACTGTTTCTTAAGAATACCTGTATTGACACGGAGTTTATTTCTAGTCAAACATCATACGATCACCAGGTAAGTAAATAAAGAATATATTTATTGTTTCCGCTTAAATTTCCTTTTATACCTTAAGTGTGATGATATTTTTTGGCTTTAAGAGAAAAGATAAATAAAAGATTTTTTAAACTCGGGGAATTATCCTAAAACTCTCTCTTCATGGGAAGTAAAATTTGAAACAATATTAACTTCTGCATTATGATTTTGGAATGTAAATTAGCTCATAGTTTGATCGTCGGAATCTCTCTTTCCTCAACTTATCCTATAAGGAGTTTCTAATTCGTCCTCACATGAACGTTTGATTTTAAAACTGAAAATTGACCCTTAATACCAAGTTTGTATCTGAGACTTTTTCTAATAGTGACATAAACTGAAATTTATAAGTATTTGTTGATGCTATTTTACAGGTTTCTTTTATTTATCCACCAAAAATGGATTTTACACACAAATCAATGTAAAAATTCGTGAAATGTAGTCAAACAAGCACTCTATATTGCAGGCGCGGGGAACTTTTCTGCACTGAAATGCCTCATTAAATTTCGGCAGCTGCGCAAAAGGCCGCACCAGCAGAATCTTAAGGATTATTGTTCTGTAATTATTACATTGCAGACAATTATATTATTTCAATGCAAAGTGTAAATAACTAGTAAGGCCGCATAAGAAACTCAAAAATGCCGCAAATGGCTTTAAGGCCGCATTAGAAACTCAAAAATGCCGCATATGGCTTTAAGGCCGCATGAGAAACTCAAAAACGTCGCTTATAGCTTTAAGGATGCATAAGAAACTCAAAAATGCCGCATATGGTTTTAAGGCCGCATGAGAAACTCAAAAATGCCGCATATGGCTTTAAGGCCGCAGGTTCCCCATTCCTGTTATATTGCTTTAAAAACATTAACTGAGATTTCATTATACACTATATTGTTTAGCAACGAATTCGGAAACCCTCCGCGCTTTCGCGCATGCGCCAGGCGGAGTTATTTTCATCAAAATAGGGGGAAAGTGAAGAATGGAAGGGCGATGTTGACATTTCACTGAGCGTGATCTAACAAAGAACTCCGGAAATGCGCTCATATGACACATTGCCTGACACCCCTTTCCCGGTGTAAAATCGTCCAAAAGTGGTAGTCTCGGAAACCGTGGTCAGACTATATATTGTTTAGCAACGGATTCGGAACCTTCTGTTTGTACATTTCGTATACGAAAATGTGAAGAGGCGTGTATTATGCGCAGTTAAATACGAAATTATCATCATATTCGGACAGCCGGGCTTCATTTCCTTGAAAATCTCTTATCTTGGCTAATTTAAATGCAGATTTTAAAGAAACCTAACCATTGTTCCCTAATAATAATTCCAAGAAGACGCTAAACTTCCTCGAAGAGTTTCAACTTCATCCATAGCTAATTTACTTTCATATTTAATTATGCGATCAACATAAAATCTTAAAAAGAATGATTCTCCTCTGATGACTTTCCTCCACTGGATATCAATCTCTATACAAACCAAGCTATTTATACCATCTTGTTATGTATATTATTGATGATAAAACTTTAAAATTGAAACAATGAACTCCAGTTCCCAGTAGACGACTGAACTATCATTTCGGGACTCATGATAACAAACCAGTGTGCCTTGATATCGTGAGAGTAGGATGAACACTAAAAATGAATCAGCATGGTCTTTCTGTAACAAATTATCATTGTGAATCAAACGATGCTTTCTTTTTCTTTTACGATCTCATGTGCCTTTTCCTCAAAAGTGTCCCAGAGTCCTCCATTTTCTATTCAATGCACGAAAATGCTTTCTAACGAGCGCTTGGGACGCATATCTTCAATGCAGAAGCTATTCATGCATCAAAGTCCAGGGAGAAAACGACCTACCTTGAAAAAAAAACCTTAAGATTGGATGCAAGGAGCTACAAACAATGTTTAGGCACTAAATAACCGTGATGCGAATGGCCATCAGAAAGGATCGCAGGCTTAACAATGGACTCCTTTTGTTTTCTAAATGGTTGTGTACCGAATGGAACACGCGATCTAAATACAATAAGGTGTTAGCTATCAATTTATGCTATTAGGCATACACGGCATTCATCTAGTTTCGCTCGCGTTGCTTGAAATTACCATTTCACGTGCAGCCATTCTACATGAAGAGTCGAGATTTAGAGCATGCATATTAAGCATTCTTATTTTTGCATTGTTTTAAGCTGAATCATCTTTAATGGAGATTTAAGTAGAATCTACATGCTTTATAACTATTGGCAGTTTCTTGCCATATCCCGAATAGCAAATGTTTGGAATATTAATCAACCTTTGGCCAAACTTCACATAGAACATGAATACAAATGGCCACATTTTGTATGTCTAAAAATTCAGGAGTATTATTTCTGGTTCTAACTGCTAGTTTAATTAGTGTCTTTTTTACTGATATCTGTTAACAGCAAATCTTAATTAATCATTTCCAACTGAAGAGTGGTAAACGCATCGTAAATGTGTTTTAAATATCTAGTTTAACAGAGCATACTATATATAAAAAGATTGCTGAGATGATAAGACAATATATTCCTTCCAATACCTTAGAATAGAGGTTCCCAATCTGTGGTAAGCGTACCCCTTGGGGGTACTCGAAGGACCAGTTGGGGTACGCCTACTCAAAATCGGTAATGGCGGCACAGAATTTTTTCCCCCAAGTTCGTGTGAAAAGTAAAAGAAAGAAAAGGGAAGTGTAATTTTAAGGTACTATCCTTTTAAGGTAATGTGATATTATTACGATACTGGTTTCATTTCTTTTGGCGTTGAACTAAATACTATTGCAAAAGTGGAATAAAATGTAAAATCAAAAAATAAGACTTGCAAATATTATTAATTCGAGTCGTTTGACTTTTAAGTTTACCTAAGCCCTTAACATAATGGATAAAAACTTCTTTGCATAGACGGATGGTTTAGGGGGGGGAGGGTTTTGACAGTAGGGGGTACGCGAGAATAAAAAGACTAATCAAGGGGTACGCGAGGGAATAAAGGTTGGGAACCCATGCCCTAAAGGATACATAAAAGTAACGAATCAGCAGAACTGGTATGCATGTTAGAAATGCCCCACGATTACGATAAGTATTTGAATAATTTTTAAATTTATTTAAAAGTTGCAGAACATTAAAACTTGCAACCCCATTAATAAATATACATTGATAGAAATCTTTGTCTAACTTTATTTCATAACATAAAATCTTGGATTTGTTTGTTTATAAATTCTATCCTGGTCCAAAGGAGTCAATTCCTGCCCTCGTGCGACACGACAATTACGTTATGAGATTAATTTTGGAATCCATATCGCATCTTATTGGAGGAATGAACACGTGACATGAAAGCAGTAAGGTATTAGATGACATGCGCTAACATGTGACTGTGACGTCACTTGACTCCGTTGGGCAGTTTTATTATCAGAAAGACCAACTGAAAGAAAACAGATGAATTCTACTTTCTGAATGGATATTCTAAATAATTAATTCAATCCAAATATCATAAGACTGTGACGTCACTTGACTCCATTGGGCAGTTTTATTATCAGAAAGGCCAACTGAAAGAAAACAGATGAATTCTATTTTCTGAATGGATATTTTAAATAAGTAATTCAATTCTTCAAAAATAGTATATTTTTACAATTTTACTTGAAAGCTTTGCTATTTTGATTTTATATTTTAACAATTAGTTACGTGTTACGATTTTTTCTATTTACATTGACATCCTTATAAATTATTTCAAAAGAAATGGCGTAATGGTATAGTAAATGAAATTTTCTTATTGTTACAAAAAAATTAATTTCATTGATAGGAATGCAAAATTTATTATTTGTTTAGCATTTTATGGTTGGCTGAAAATGACTCCAAATTTTTTCCTCTTTTTTATTCATCGTAGAAATGATTCTAAAGGACATGAATAGTTTTCAAAGACCAATTAGAAAAAGATTTGGTCTGAATTTTTGTTGTTCGTTTTCGTATACTGAATAACATTTCTGTTAAACGCAGAATTTTCAATTACTCGCAATTCCTGAAATGGTTAATTCTTTGTCAAAATCAATAACCTAAACAAAATTTTGATGACAATTTCTACCTTTGCAAAATCTGGGAATATTTTAAATTACATTTAATTTCAGAATTAATGCTTCTTTATTTAAAAGCACAAGAAAAAAATGTAATGCCAAAAGTTATTTTGAAACGAAAATACGAAACTAGGTCTTTGCAGCACAAAACAACATTGATAACCAATGGACAAACCTCACACTTCGTCGTTGTCAAACATCAGGCCTTCAGCAGTGTGAGCAGATGTTCATTTCCTTGTAGACGATTAGTGCCATGGCAAAAAGCATAATTAAGTTTTACTTTACCAGGAATATTCAATTACATTAGCATTTTTCCATTCCTCTAGGGAGTGGTGTTTTCTTTTTCCATTTTGATTCTTTTTTTTTCCATTTTTAATGCCCGTTCCTTCACTTTTTTTCCCCTTCATTCGCTCGTAATTCTAGATTGTGAGAGCTGTCACCACGCTTGAGTTCATCGACATTCAAGAAATTGAAGACAGGAGAGTTTTGAGACTTGTCCATTTTGCACATTTTGTGAATTCGATTGGAAAGTTTATTCTTTTTGACCGGTGTATGAAGAGATACTTTTGACCTATTAAAATTTAATCTAACGAATAAATAAGAGTTAAATAAGTCGAATCTGTCCTATTGTCGATATTCGGATTTTTGTTCTTAAATTCTAATTATTTTTATTCATAAATATAACTGGAGAAATAGCCATTATTTCTTTAAAACTGTATGTTTTGTCTCGTCTTCGATCTCCCATGCCATTCTTATAAAATCCCTAATTATTTTGAATCTTTTCACATTGTCTTTAATTGGAATTGGAAGATGAATGTTCCTTGTACACACTATAAAATAAATAGCTAACTAAAGGTACCAAGCTAAACAAAGTTTACTAATAACGTTTGCTAAAAAGGAAATTAATAACGGTCGAATACAATCGTGTCCTCATTTCTCTATAATAAACGCTTAAATTTGGGAAGTTATTGCGTTTAAAATTACGAAAATAGATTAGAAATGAGGAAGTCATTTCAGTAAATCATATAAATGCGGATAATTTTTAAAATTGAATATGTCTGTATTATTTCTGTCCTTAAATTATATAGCTTTTCAGTTGTCTTTACTTAAAAAATGTTTTTAATGCTTTGGCTTTTTCAAATTTCTTTTGCTTAGAGTTCTGTTTCAGTTTGTTGAAATTATTGGAACATTCAGGTAAACAAACTTGTTTGATGTAGCTATGTTTACAGCAAATGCACTTGATTCGCCCTACAGTGATTTCGAATTTTCTTTATGGGTGCAGTATAGGTAAAATGCTGTAAAAGTGATGTTGGATTTGTTAAGTCGTCTTTATATCAGAAATACAAAATGTTTTCTTTCGAAAGACAGCTTTAGCTGTGGGTAACTATACACTAAAGAGAAAGATTTAATATGTGTTTCTTCTCCCAACCAGTGGTTCTCAAACCATGGATCGCGAGAAAATTTTTGTGGCTCGCTAAATTGAAAGAAATTTATTTGAAAATAAATATAAGGCTTTTTTCAAAAAACGTGGTCGGGGTCACGAAAAAATTTTACGCTAAGTAGGGGGTCAGAAATGAAAATAGTTTGCATACCACTGCTCCCAACCAATAACTCTTGCGTATTCTACTATTATGCTGTTGTGCCAACACATTAACATTAACGCCACTGTATACCCCGAGCTCGGAACCCTAAAGGTTCCCTGTCAGTTGAATGGGGTATACGTTAGGGTTACCATATTTTTTTTTTAGTTCAAATCCGGACACAAGGGAAGAGTATAGCATAAAATTCTTAAATGTTCCTACGACCCTTTTTCATAACACTAGCAAAGAGTTTAAGGTAGGAGTATAGTAAAAAAATTCTTAAATGTTCCTACGACCCTTTTTCATAACACTAACAAAGAGTGTAAGGAAGTGAAAAAAATTTAAGACGTCAGAATATAAAGAATATTCAATATTTATTAATGTTTGGTGACTCAAAATTATAATAATGAAGAGTAGAATTAAAACAAAACTCAAACTTTTAATTTTCAGTTTGAACTGCAGCCCGGGTAAGGAGGATCATCCACTTTCTCATCAATAATGGATGTAAACAATGGATTTTCTTTCATTGGCGGAATGACGTCAGCTTTCTTTCTTTGGCGGAATGACGTCAGCTTTCTTTCATTGGCGGAATGACGTCAGCTTTCTCGAATACCTCAGATTTCCTCAATTACCACCAAATGTCTCTCTCGCTGTATTCACTGGCGTAAATCCGGACATTTTGGAGATCCGGACTCAAATCCGGACGTGAGCTCGAAATCCGGATTTTTAATTTTCAGTTTGAATTGAAGCCCGGATAAGAAGTATCATCCACTTTCTCATCAATATTGGATGTAAACAATGGATTTTCTTTCATTGGCGAATGACGTCAGCTTTCTTTCATTGGCAGAATGACGTTAGCTTTCTTTCATTGGCGGATTGACGTCAGCTTTCTTTCTTTGGCGGAATTATATCAGCTTTCTCGAATATCTCAGATTTCCTCAATTACCACCAAATGTCTCTCTCGATGTATTCACTGGCGTAAAAACGGACATTTTGAAGATCTGGACTCAAATCCGGACGTGAGCTTGAAATCCGGACGTATGTTAACCCTAGGTATACATGAAAGAAAGTGCATACCGTGAGACATGATTGACCTCACATCTATCCTCGCTTCCATTAAGTTGTCCTGACCCCCGTGCGGTGTGTCCATAGGAAACGGAGCACAGAGGCTTTCTTGGATGATTATAGTTATACACATACTGGCCATAAGGGGTATCGATTTGATTTGCAGGGACAAAGGGAATAATTGAATTTTGAAATGATGAAGAATGATTAGTTATGGTATGAGAAACAACACATTACAATACACTTGATATGAAAATGGCAAGAAGAAAATGGTAGCTTAAAATTGGGAAGGATAATAGTCAAGTAACACAACAAATCTAGGTTATATAAAGGGAATAAAAAAACACAAACATACTCCTAGTTGTGAAAAACATACGGTATATATGTACAAAAATATACAGTGTAAGAACTAAAAAAAAAAACGGGACTAAAACTATAAAAAGGAAAGCGTGAAAATTTGAGCCAATAATAACATGGTGATGATGAAGAAATGTGAGAGCTCGTTTGTATAAAGTAAACAACATTATTTTTTAAATGTATCATTTCCCATAGTGAATTTTTATTTAGTGGCATAAAGGAGTGCTTAATTATTACTTATTTATTAGAAGCTCATTTTTTTGTAAAATTAAGATCCAATTATTAACAAATAAAAATTAAATATAATTTATTGCTTAACATTTTTATAAATTAATGATCCATGATGTATGTTAATGAAGGACAGTTACAAAAAAAATATTACTGAAATAAGCTGGGGAAAAGCTGAAAGAAGTCGGGCTATCGTTAGGGTTGCCATACGTCCCGTATATACGGGACTGTCACCGTATTTCATTACTCAGGTCCCGTATTACTATTTATCCCGTTTTTGTCCAGTTTTCTCCCTTACGTTGATCAGATGTCATGTCTAAAGCATATATCTTCTTAACACGGGGAGGAAAAACCAATCGTCAAGATCGAAAACCTATGAAATTTGGAAGAAATGATTTTGAGTGGTCGAATTCCAACCAACTCAAAATCCAAGACCTCATGCGTCGATTCCAATTTAAGACCCCGATGCGAGACTAGCGGCATATCAAAGGGTCTGCCTACATTGAGACCTCGCGACGAGGCTAGAAAAGCTGAAATCCGCCGAGTAAGGGGGGATCCAAGAGCTATGGTAGCGCACTTTGGAGCCTATGTGAATGACGTGCGTAATTTCTCCGATTGAAATGGGTGAAAGGAAACGGGCTTAGGACAAATGGCATAGCTAGCCTTCAAATGAATCCCCAGTTTAATAAAGCTATGCGAATACGTATTTGCCGCAATGTAAATGTGGTTCCAATATTTTCCCTAATATCAGCTCAATGGTCGGATGAATGACAGTTACAATTGATAAAATTTAGAAAAATTAATTTAAATATTTATTGAAATTAAAATAAAATAAAAACTATTTTTTGCATTAAATAGAAAGGCGCATATACAGCTACTTCTAATGAAATACAAAGACAAATAATAGAAAAAAGATAAATTTGAATTAAAAAGAAAAATGAATAAAAGAAACAGAAAAAGTAAACAATAATAATACGAAGAATACACCTTTTTGCGCGCTCAACGCAGTAGCATTAAGAGTTCGCAGCAACTCCGAAGAGTTCTCCATTCTAGTTATTTTTCTTCCATTATTATTTTTTTTTAATTTCTAATTTTTATTAAGTGTTTCAATTATTAGAGAATCTTTGTTATTTGATACTATAGTTTTTTGTTGTGTTATTTTTAGGAAAATTTTGTTGATGCAATCACTTAATGCTGCTGCGTTGAGCGCGCAAAAAGGTGTATTGTTATCATCATTATTATTGTTTACTTTTCTGTTTCTTTTATTTATTTTTCTTTTTAATTCAAATTTATCTTTTTTCTATTATTTGTCGGATGAATAAAGCAGGTTGTCAGTGGAGACAATTGAAGCAGTTTTGTGTTGTCGTTGTAATTTTAAAATGACTTGCGAACCATTTTATAATTATCTGAAAGAAAAAAAGATTTAATTAAGAAAATACAATGAACTTTAAAATATGACTGGGCTAAAAAGGATTACCTTGCATCTTTTTCATTTTTATTCTATGTCTTCATTTTATTAGATTGCTTGAACTTTATTGATTTTTTTTCAGAGTTAAAATAAGCCATTACCTACCCACTTTTTTCATGTTTTATTTATTTAGTACTTAAACGTCCCGTATCAATGCTTGGCAATTATGGCAACCCTAGCTATCGTGTTCCAGCTTGAGTTTTCATGGAGGCTCCCATGGAATACGATGTTGCTTACCCTATTGTGTATATTCGTCTGATAATTTTGAAAATATACCGTAATATGACATCTCTTATGAAGTGGTGACTATCCAAGCCATCGAACTGAACCTAATCTCCGCTGGCTATATTTCTTTTGACATTACCAAAGCAGCATCAAAAAGCCCTTTTTTATTTGTCCACTACTATGGACCAGTTTTCTGTTTTGTTTATTTACATCAAAATGCGGTCACTATGTAATTCCGGTGTAATGCTAAGTCAGTGGAATCTTCAAAGCGGAAGTCCAACAGCCATGGAAATAAAGTAAAGGTTTTTAATGCAAGTAAATAAACAGAAAACACGTCCATTGTGTGTTTCTGGAATAAAACGTGGAGTTGCACATCACTGAATATGGTTAAAGTAGGTTCCTAAATGCAATATAGATACCTACTTTAAGTATAAGTAATATGTCATTAAACATTCATTTTTATGTATATGTATAATTAATATGTCATTAAAGATTCATTTTTAAAAATTCGTCCCTGAAGAAGTTGCTTATAATGACGAATCTAACCGAAATTACAGAATCTCTTAATTAGCTAACTGTAATTTAGTCCCCGATACCAATAATTTTAGAGGACAAGATCGAATGTGTAATTTTCAAACATTTGTATATGGATAGAAGCAAAAAATATTGAGTGTTATCTAAGTAGGCATCGCAAAGAAATGACTGTAGGATGTCTTTTTCAAACAGCCGCTGATGTTGAAGGCGTAGGACTAATTTGATCGCGCGACTCTTTTCCGATTTTCAATTTGCTTTGTAACTTCTGTTGTTACACTTTATCTATAAAATAAGACATTAATTATGTTTTTAACATATGTAGTTACCGAGATATAGAGGATCGCGTCATGCGTAATTTTGACCAACTCTGCGACTCGGTAGTCTTTGAACTACAATTCCGATTTTCAAAATTTTTTTTGTAACTTCTGCTGTTACCCTTTATCTCTAAAATAAGATATAGTTATGTTTTTAACATATGTAATTACCGAGATATAGATGATCTCCCATACAACGTTTTTTGCGGCGTTTTGGCATGTGAATCAAATTCCTTCCTGAGACCCCAATGGGAGGAACGCAGTCCTACGTTAATAATAAAAATAATAATCCATAACATTTTTTTTTATTTATTTTACATTTTCGTATAAAATGACAAAATTAACCAAGCATTCTACAAATTTTCTCTCAGTCTAGCATTGTTTCGTACATGTATATACATCTCATAAACTCGGTAATCACAGTTATTTGGTATCTAGAAAAAAATGTGAATATTTATCGAAAGGTTACAACAATAAGAATAATCAATCTACCTTTTGGGATGTGTAGAGTGTGATACCGGCATCTTGTATATCTGGTTTCTCAACTTTAATTTTTTTAAAAAAATCTAGAAGATGACTAGTACATATATAATCATAAATAGAGACCAATTTTCATAAAAGTAATCTTCCCGTGTTTAGTATGAGATTATTATACTTATCTCAAGCAACGTGTTATTTGAAATGCAACGAGCGTAGAATACCGGCAACTAGTTTCATTAATGGTTGTCGCTGATAGGATCCACTACATACCTAATTTCAATGCTCGGAATTATTCTCACCTTGAAAATTTGCATTTTCTCCTTTGGCGTTGGTCTGGTTTTAATGCAAATTATTTCAGGACTGAAAGTGGGATTTTTCGTGATTTTTTTTATAATGATTGCAAAGAAGTTAAGGGGACATACGACTGTTAAACCTCGAAAAAATAAGGGGAAAACTGTCAAATTTAACCCTGACATCTCTTTGATAAACCGTTCGACCTACTAATTAGATCAGAGGTTCCCAACCTGT